>JAADYB010000087.1:0-45894 GCA_023338075.1 Phytopythium litorale
CACCATGAGCTTCTGCGATGCACTCGACGCCGTCCTGCGCGCGCGTCGACAGGCTGGTTCCACGACTCTCCTCGGCGAACTCGAGAAGCTGGGGAGCTTGGACTCGTCGATGCCGATGTCATCGAGTGCGGCGAGTCCGATGCCGTTCCCCCGATGTGGTCCAGGGTCGTCTTCTTCCCGCGACCGAGGCCGCTACGCCGCCATTGTGGCGAGTTCGTGAATGATCGGTCCATTCGGGGGGCTTTGAGCCTCGTTGGTGGAATCCAGCAACAACGGATTGGTCACCCATTCCCCGTCCGACTAAAACGAAAATGTCCACACCAGGGCGATGGGCTGCGGCTCCCAACGAGGAGTCAACCGAGGCTCCAAAGCCGACCACACCCGAGCCGTTGGAACGTGCGCACCTGAGCCGTTGGAACGTGCGCACCCACGACAAAATGAAGGTGGATGGTGCCGCCCGCATCGGTCGTGCTCGAACATGTGATCTCACTGCTACTGACGCCGCCAGCGATTGGCACACCGCCGCCTCCACTCGACGTGGTTGCTTCACCAACGGTTTGCACGCGGTCAGGGGCTCCAACGCTCGTCCCTTCGCTCTGCATGAGCACATCGCCAGACACGCTGGGGACACTGTTGCCGCCCGCGCTACTCGACACCACCACGGAGCCGCTTGAGTTGCTTGAGCCGCCAGCCGATGACCCGAACGTGGCGTCGCCACTCAAACCGCTGCCGGGACCACTCAAACCGCTGCCGGGACCGCTCAACACCGTCATGCTGACACCCAGGTGACCTCCAGCGTCGCCCGACACTGAGATTGCGCCACCAGAATGACTGCCGCCGGAAGACCCGCCCACGAGTCTACCTCTGCAAAGGACAGAATAAATTGGTTGGAAATATAACCGAGTGCGGACAAAAATTTGTTACTGCAGAGCTGCAACACAATCTCTCTACTCATTAAACACAAACAGTCATTCAATTGGCAGATATGATTGGCTCATAATAGTACATATCGTTGTTCTGATTCGCTGTAAAAAAAAGATGGAAAGCGCCTGTTTCAAATCAGCACTTTTTCGCTCATTTTTCATGCGCTGTGATTGGCCGACCCCACATGCAAAAGCACGTCAAACAATCGGTCCGCCAATCCAACGCTCGAAAACAAAGATAGGAACCTCCTGTTTTCAATCAGTACATTTTCCCTCTTTCAAGCATTGTGATTAGCCGAAACTGCAGCAATTTTCGGCGATTTCGATTGGCTGAAACTTACATTGGCACCTAAATTATGGAAGGACTGTATTTTTCAAAGCACGGTAGTCAGTTCCAAAACTACCTCCTTTTTGTAAATAACTGAGTGTCAACCTACCTGGATTCGTAAAATGATTCATAATGCATCTTTCGGGGAATGATAGGGCGAACCCTGCGGCGGCGACTGACGTCCGCACGTGATGATGCCCACGCCGGTGGAGGAGCTCCAAAAATATCGCATTGGTGGGAAGTGAGAAACCCGCCAGGCCGAGGAGCTCAAGGGCCAAGGAACCGGGAGCCCAGTGGAGCCGCAGACTCGATCTTGGCAGGACGCGAGGACGCCATGGGCCTGCCACAGACGCTGTACGCGTACGACTTGCGGCTCGTGACGAGTCTGTACAAGCGCTTCGGGCAGAATGCGAGTGTGCGCTTCTGGGGCGAGGTCTTCTCGCACACGGGCGATGGCTTCCTGTGCGTGAACTGCAGTTGCGTATGCGGGGGCGGGGGCGGGGGCGAAGGCTGGACTGACACGGATGTGCGTCCTCTCCAGGTGGCTGCTGACGATCCCGCCGGTCCTCGCCGTGCTGTGGGCTCTCGGCTACCTCCGCGACGTCTCGCTCAGCACGCAGCGCTTCTCCTGGGCCTTCTACGTGTGCATGGTGGTGCGTGCGCTTCCGCTCACGTGCAGATCGCGAGAGGATCTGTGGCTAACGAGGGCACCGTGTGCGGCAGGTCGACATCATCGCGGTCATGGCCATCAAGTTCGTGGTCAAGCGCAACCGGCCGCCGTACCACGTGACGGACGTGCGCTACATGGGTCCCGACCAGCACTCGTTCCCGTCGGGCCACGCGACGCGCGTGTGGTGCATCGTTGCGTTCCTACTGCGCCTCGCCGAGACGCACCCGGCGCTGATCGAGGACTTCTTCCGCGCGTCGCCCGAGCTCGTGGTGGCGCTCGCGATCGTCTGGGCGATCGCCATCAACTTCTCGCGTGTCGCGCTGGGCCACCACTACCCGTCGGACGTGCTCGCGGGCTCGCTCGTCGGCTTCTTCGTCTTCTACCCGCTCTCGGACGCGCTCATCGACCACTTCGGCATCCTGTCGCTGCAGTGACCCTGCCAGTCCGTCGTGACACCGAGTCGCTCGAAGCGATTCTTTTCGGGCAGCGAGGGGAACGCGGGCCGTATGGCGCCACTGCATTTGCATATAGCACACGCTTCGAACTCTGAACTCTTGTTGGAGTGCGTACACATCACAGCCTTCGCTAGTGGATCCATTGCCGCTGCCTCAGAAACGCGTCGCCGTCGAGGCTCATTGTTGAGTCCGCCATCCCACCGGTTCTTCCGCCGAGGCCACTTTGCCGAGGTCCACACGAACGGAAGCCTGCCATCCGCCCTGGTGCTGCCCACCTGATTAGTCCCGCATTGCGGTCCGCATGCAATGCACGGCGCGGATACCTCGGTGAGCAATGCCTTTGATCTGTTCGCCTCCCTAATCTCAGTCGTCTATAATCATGTAAATTGATAAATCAGAAGTTTCTAAGCACACAAGCGGACGCACAGTTTTTCACCGGTCATTTCCGGTTTTCTGCTGCGATGGAGCAGACGTACGGCTCGGTGGCGGGCGTCAGTGAGAGAAGCGCCAGCAGCAGCGCGAGCAGCTCGGAGGCCGACGCCGCGTCCAGCCCGCGGCACAAGACGACGACGGCGAACGGCGACCTGCACACGCCGCTTCTGTCCCCTCAGCGCAAGCAGCAACAGCAGCAGCAGCAGCAGCACGAGAGCGACGGCAGCGCGGCTATCGGCATCGCCGGCGACAACAAACGCGGAGAGACCATGAGCCTGGCGGACAAGCTGTACGCGTATGACCTGACGCTGGCCACGCTGACATTCCAGCGCTTCGGCCGCGGCCGCGCCGCGCGCATCGCCGGCGAGGTGCTGTGCCACACGGGCGACGGGTACCTGTGGTTGCTGACGTTCCCGCCGATCCTGGGGCTGCTCTGGCTGCTCGGCATGATGCCCGACATGGCGGACGAGACCAAGGCGTTCCTCGAGGCGCTCTACGTGTTCTTCCTGGTCGACATTGTCGGCATCATGCTGCTCAAGCTCGTGTTCAAGCGCCACCGGCCGCCGCACCACGCGGCGGACCCGCGCTTCATCGGCCCGGACCAGCACTCGTTCCCGTCGGGCCACGCGACCCGCGTCTGGGGTGTCGTCGCGCTGCTCGTGGCGCTCGCCGAGAGCCGCCCGGCGGTGCTCGAGCACGTGTTCCACACGTCGACGGGCGTGGTGCTGGCGGTCGCGGGCGTCTGGGCGTTGCTCATCAACTTTACGCGCGTCGCACTCGGCCGGCACTACCCGTCTGACGTGGTCGCCGGCTCGCTCATCGGCTACTTTGTCTTCTACCCCATCTCGGCGCTTATTGCGCACTCGGCGGGTATCCTGTAGCCCCCGACGCCGGGACTCGTAGCGCTTGCGCTGCCGCCAGCGTTGTCGATACACCAAGCTCGTTCGGAGGGCGGGCGGAGGAGAACGCAGAGAGAGCTGTAGATACCGCAGTAACATTCCCCGCATCGCTATTCACATGTCAGTCCCCAAGGAGCTTTGCGTGGAAGATCGTCACATGCTGGCAGCATGCATGTTGGGTTACACACTGGGTTACACTGGACGTCTCCAGAGAATCGTCCTTCAGTCTCCTTTTTGGCGAATGAGAATGTGTTCTGGACTGGCTGGACTGGCTAATTCTTCGATAATTCGCCGCTCGTTCGCGTAAAACTGCACATCATTGATGCCCATCAACTGGTTATCCAGTGCATTTCTCCAGCACCAGCAGGACAGTGACCACTGCCGCAGTGGTCATGACGGCCAGCCACCTGCTGCGCCTTGGCTCCTCGTCTGGCGGCTGCTTCGGCGAGTACGAGTGTCTGCTGGGCTCTCAAGACGTCGGCGCGGCCATCGGCTTCTCGCGCGAGCTCTTCACGCGCGAGTTCGTGGTGCACCGAGTCGCCAGCGAGCTGTGCATGCGGTCGGCGACCCACGCGCGCCTCCATCGCGGACACGTGGTCGTGAGCGTGGATGGCGTCGCGGTGCGGAGTTTGTCGTCGTGCCAGTTCGACGCCATTTGGGACTCGCTCGGTGCCGACTCCGAGCTTGACGATCGCCCTCACGAAGGCGTTGACGGTCGGCAGCGGGAGGGGTGGCGCGTGCGCTTTCGCGACCGCAAGCGCGCGGAACTGGCCGTCGACATGCACAAGGAGCGCGTCCACTTCGTCCGCGTGCGATCGCTGGTGCCTGGCGGCTCGGTCAGTGACAGCGACGGCGGTCAAGACGAGCTCGACGCGGAGCTTTGCCGGATTAACGAGCACCTCTGGCGCTTCGAGCTGGACGCGGCGCACTCGCGAGTGCATGCTTTGCCCTGCGCCGCCGATCCGCTGGTGCACGTACTCTCGCTTGAGCTGGAGATCATGCGCGCGTTCGCGTCGCACGACTCGCTCGAGGTGAAGAAGGCGCGCGCTGCCGCGTCAGAGACCGTGGCGTGGCTCGATCGTCTTGCGGATCTACCGTCGCTGTCGCACTGCTGTCGCCTGCTCGCAAAGACAGCGTTAGCTGAGACCCTGCTCATGCGCGGGCTGGTGGAGGCGTTAACGTGTGCGTTGAGCCCAAACGCCTTGCTGTCCGTGGCTGGGAAGGTGGCGGTGCTCGCAGCATGCGCTCGGCGAAGCGCTAGGCTCTACTGCGAGTTGCAGCGGCTGCTACGAGACGAGCTGGAACCAACGGGTGGTGGCACACAATGCGGCCCGTCACAGCTGGACAGGACGACTGGGGAGGAGCTGAAGGCGCGTGTCTGCTTCGGCATCGCAGTGCTGCGTCTGTGTGGATCACTTGCACGGAGCAGCAGCCCCTTCGAGTGGTTCAGCTCCGCGTTGCTGCCTGCGCTTGACGACAGCGACTGCGGCGTCCGTGACGACCCCGCTCGCACCATCCAAACCAGTCTGCGCGAGCTGTTCGCTTGCACCCAGGCGACGGCCACACCCGGAGGTTCGCGCAGTCGGTGGTGCCAATGGGCAGAGCTGCTGCTGCTGCTTGTGGGTCCAAGCGCCATCGACACCATGTCCACCAGCACTGCGCCGACTTGTGGCACTCAGCAGGAGTGCTATCTCGACAGGAAGGCGCGCTTCGCAGTCGTCGCCGAGTATCGACGCGAGCTGCAATCTCTCAACGAACGCATCTGCTCCAGCGCCTTTCCATCTCCGGCACTTCTCTGGGCGGCGGGGGTGTTCGAGCGCGCCGTGAGCAGCTTGCCTGGCAACGAACGTGCTCACGTGCTGCGATTCGACGCAGGCCGCGTTCACCTCGAGCGTCACGACTTTGAGGGGGCGGCGCGGCAGTTCGCGAGTCTCTCGAAGTGTCCAAGCGCGCCAGATCGACTGCGCGGCTTCTCCAGTGTCTTCTTGGCAGTCGCATACCTAGCCACCGCGCCGAAGGAGCTGCTTCGAGGTGATTCCGGACGGGAAGGGGATGCAAGCGCGCTCCTTCGGTCGGTTCGTGTGCTGCTCCGATGCGCAGACCGGTGCTTGGCTGTCTGCGATGGAGGTAGCTGCATAGAAGAATCGTGCAGCACCGTGGGGAATGCGCAGCTTGACCCGGAAGTGATGTGTCTGAGGCGTCGACTGCAGCACCACGTGAAGAGAGACGACTCGTGCTTGTTGCTGCTGCCGGTTGAGATCCTCTACGTGTTCTGCTACCGCTTCAACGGGATCAGTCGGCGCGAAGAGAACAACTCGACAGGCTCCCAGCATACAACAGGCACCAGCGCATTGGGAAGAGAACAGCACGCGCGTATGCTGCGCTATCTCGATGCGATCGCATGGCGATTCGAACCTTCCAGTCGGAGCGACGTCGGACCATCGACAGGCGTCTGTCAACGTGTCGAGTGGATGCTGCTTCGCGCGATCGTGTTGTTCAACATGTGGGACTCCAGCTTGGACGACGGGAGCGAAGCTGCAGCTTCAGCCCAATCGCAGCTCCACGGCCTGCGCGCTCTCCTCGTCGCTCTGGGCCGTCAAGACGCAGCAGTCGCCGAGCTGCAACGTTCGTTCGTGGTACCCGTCGCGCTCTTCTACGAGCTGCAACTGCAGCTACTCACCCGACCCAGCAAACTCGACGGCATCACCAGCTCGACAGCGAACGAGGGCGTGGGCGACGACAGCGACGACCTGCTCTGGCGCTGGTGGCGAGCAGACCGAGACGGAAAGCCGAGCGAGCACGCATACGCGTACCAATATGACGGCAAGCTGCGCGCGCTGCGGCGCTTGGTGGCCGCGCGCGCGTCTTCGTCGGTCGGCAGTTGCGACAGCACAAGCAGCGACGGCAGCACGCCTTGAGGTTGTTGTCTTGGTCGCCTGCTGCCCCGCGAGAATAGAGTAGAGTAGACAGCATGCTCGATACTTGGGCATCAATGTACACATGTATTCACACGCTTCACGCACACGCTCACACACAGGGTTCACATACCATGGGGGGCGTCCGACGACGGAGTGAATGGGCGGCTGGCTTGCCGAGGTGTGGCCAATAAATGAGAAGAGCCGTGGACGACTCGCTTACGCCGCGTTGGACGTGTCGCTGCCCTTGCCGCGCTTCCACGCGAACCGCTTCGGCACGCCGGCTTGCTTGGCCGCCGCGACGGCGCTCATCATGCCGCCGAACTTGGACTTGGACTTGGTCTCCTTGGCGGGCGGAGAGTATACGTACGACTCCTCGATCTCCGACTCGAACGACTTGGCGCTGCTGGACGTGCTGGCCTTGCGCAGGCGACTCGTGGGCACGGGCGGCTTCCGGTTCAGCAGCGAGCTCGCGACCGAGCTGAGCCCGCGCGTGCGGCTGCCCTTCTTGTCGCTGCGGTCGCTGTTGGGCGTCGAGTTGTTGCTTGAGCTCTTGGACGTGTGCGATCCCTTGTCAAAGACCTGGTTGATCTTCTCCGACGCGATGCGGTTCAGGAGGTTGCCTGGCCGCCAGCCGACAGCCTTGGCGTTGATGGATTCGCGAATTGTCCGCCGAGTGCCAGTCTCCTCGTCGTCCTTCTGAGCTTCAGAGAAGGAGAGACGGTCGCTTGTGAACGAGCTGCCGCGCTCGCTGTCCGTGTCAAAGTACTGCGGTCCTTCCGCCTCGCCGGCGCTCTGACCCTTAGGCTCCTCTGACGTAGCAACAGCCGCCACATCGCGGTCGAAGCCGAGCATGGCACCGTCCGCACCAGAGCTCTGGCGCTCTCTGTCAACATAGCTCTGCTGGCTGGATGCAAAGCTTCCTCGTGGTGTGCCCGAGTCAAACGTCGATCGGTTGAAAGTCGGCGAGTCGTCGGAAATACGCTCATCAAAGTACGAGTCGCCACTGCCTCGGTCTTCCTCACTGTCGTCGTCACCCCCGATACGCGATGACGGGGACACTGGGGTCGCGAAGTCGTTCGGGACAGTGTCAACGATTGAGCGCCGGTTGAGCTCGCCCTCGCTGTCGCTGCGTCCCTTCTCCTCGGATATCACGCTCGAACGAAGACCAACAGACCTCGAGTCGGCATCGACAAGATCGTCATCGCTGTCATCATCAGTCGTGTCGTGATGTGTCATGACACTCGGAATGGCTTCGGCAATCTCCTGCTGCAGTTCCTCATGCAGCTCGGCCTCGACTCTGACATCGACAGCCATTGATCCCGACACCACTTCAGCCTTTGGTGATAACTTGATGCCCACGCTTTTCCGAGAGCCCGCGCTTGAACCGTTCCTCTGACGCTCGCTCTCAACTGAAAAGCCCTCTTCGTCGTCCGAATCATCCATATCGGACTCATCGTCGTCCGAGTCGTCGCTATCGCCAGAGACAACAGACAACCGGCCGCGCATACTCAACTGCTGCAGTTCTTCCAAAGTCGGCTGCCGACGAACATGCGATACACGCGCATCGGAAGCACGATCTGATGAGCGCAAGAGACTTTCGCGCTTGCGACGCAGCTCGTCCACCTTGTTCGACGCCAGCACCGCGCGCCACTTGGCCTGCAGACGAGTAGCCATCGCACCCTCCAGCTCCGCCTGCACTGACGCAGACTCCTCGCGCTCGCGACGCAGCTCGTCCACCTTGTTCGACGCCAGCACCGCGCGCCACTTGGCCTGCAGACGAGTAGCCATCGCACTCTCCAGCTGGTCATGGTCGAAGGTTACCTGGTTGTCGGTGGAGCTGTCGCGGTCCGAAACTTGGATGTCTTCTTCAGACACTCGGAAATCGACGTCGGAAAACCGCTCGTCGAAGTCCGAGATTCTCGAGTCCACAGACACGTTTTGTCGGTAGTAGTCGTAATCCTCACTGGAGCTGTCGGAGAAGCTGCTCTTGACAAGCTTCAGACTCGACCGTGCCAAGGAGCCTCGCCACATGCGCTGGATTTGAACAGCAGCGTGCTCGTCACCAGTGTTCAGATCCAACGCGGACCCTGTCATCGAGCTCTCGCGCTCAATCCCAACTTCCGGACGGGACTGAAGACCACGCCACCACGCTTGAATCAACGCTGCCGTGACGTTCTCGATTTGCAGTAGCCGGGCGTGGACATCTGCAATTGCTTCTTCTCGCAGAGCAGCCACCTCCGACCGGGCCACGCCACCACGCCAGCGAGACTGGATCACGCGAGCCATCGCGCTCTCCATCTCAACCTGCTGAGCGCGAGACAGCTCCTTCTCCTGACGCAGAGCAGCCACCTCCGACCGGGCCACGCCGCCACGCCAGCGAGACTGGATCAGGAGCGCGTTCTTGTCGTGGAGCTGCTGGCGGGCTTGTTGACGACGATGGAGCTCCTTGGTAGCAACGTGGCGTCTGGCAGCGCTTTGAATGGTGGTGACGGCCATTAAAACGGTATCAAACTGGGTCTTGGCAGTTCTTCCGCGGTAGACCTTTTGGATAGTCGTTGCGGCGCGGTGGCTTCGTCGCAGATGCTCGACTTCAGCGCGCGCTTGGCGCGCAAGAATCATCTTGGCAACAAACGACTTGATCAGACATCCTGCATCACGCTGCCTGGTATACTCAGCTCGTGCTTGGTGTCCCCGAGCAATCGACTGGAGCTTTGTTGCGGATGCCCGCACGAGTTCATACCGGCGGCGCTCCGCTTTTCCACGAACAACCCTCTGGATTGAGGCTGCAGACTTGTTCTCCAGCGCTAACTGCTCACGGCGGTGCATCACCTCAGCTTGGGCCCGGCGTCTCCGGAACTGCGACTGGAGGCGAAGAGCGATCTGCTCGGCGGACTGGCGCTTCCTGCCGAATTCTTTCTGGGCTGTCATTCGCCTCGCGTTCTTCTGAATCCGAGTGGCCATTTCGTTTTGCCGCTGAAGCAAAGCCAACGCTTCTTTTTCTCTCTGCGCCTTGGTCTTGATGCCAAGAGCTCTCGGCGCGTTGGCGTCGTACAAGATTCCGTTGATCTTGAGCGGCTTCTTAGCCTGCTTAGCCTTCTCAGCTGCACCAACCATGAACAAAACAGATTAGTGCAAACGTCCTCGCGAGTCAACTGGCAAGGGATCGCATACCTGCTTTCCGGTCCATTTCAGCGAACTTTTGCGCTGCTGTCTTCACGTCAAGCTTGGTCGCGTCGACAGACGACTTGATTTGGTTCAGGTCGAGATCTGCAACGTCACTCGGTTAGCAATGCAACCATCGCTGGTGAACAGTGACACTGTCGCACCTTCAAACGAAGCCTTGCGGTTTGAGTGCATCGACTCCAGGGACTCGATGGAAGCCTTTCGAGACGACCCAACGGAGCCATTCCAGCCACCCGCATCAAACGAGCCCTTGCGCGCCGATTCTATCGAAGCTTTGCGCTCCGCTTCCTTGCGGTTTTCAGCTGCAATACGTGTTAGTCTGAATGATAGAGCTCTCGATATCGCAATGAAGGAAGCGTATCCTTACCGAGGTTCTGCTGGAATCGTTCAAGCGCCTTGACAGCTGCAGCACTGGGTGCCTTGATCCGCCTGGCAGGATCCGTAAACGGATACGTTGTCGCTAGAATAGGCAGATGGTCGTTGTCAGCATGAAAGCCCTGACGAAGATCAAATATGAATAGCAGCACTTACATGGTCCTGTCGGTGGAGACTCTGATCCTTGACCGGCGCTTTTGGGGACCATGACACCGTTCTTCATGGCCATTTCGTGCGAGACGTCCTGTTGGGAGTACTGCAGCAGCGAGGCCTTCGCCTTGACCTCGGCCTCCTTGTCTTCTTGCGCGAGCTTCTTCGCGCGAACGTACCCGCGGTCGAACTCCGGGTCGGAGTACTTGTTCTTAGCGATGGATTCCTTGGCCGCCTGGATGCGCTGCCGTTCTGCTTCCTCTTCGCGTCTGCGCTGCTCGAGCTTTTCGTCAAGTAGCGTCTTTCCGCCAGCGAATTGCATCATGCTCTGCTTCGCATCGCGCTCGGCCTTGAGCTCGTGCTCTCGCATCTTCTGCGCATGGTTGTAAGCGTGGTCGTACTCGGTCGAGTACGACGTCGTTGCGTGCAGGTTCTTGGTCTCGAGCTCTTTCTGGCGCAGTTCCTCCTGCATCTGCCGCAGCTGCTCGCGCTTCTCCTGCTCGAAGGACGACCCGTCCACCGTGAAGTTCCGCAACGACTCCTTTGCGCGTCGTTCGGCCTCTCGCTCGAGCTCCTTCTGCTTGGCTGTGTGCGCGTAGGCCTGGTCATGCTCGAGCTCGTACGCCGACCGCTTGGACATTTGCTCCCGCGCCTCCTGCGCGACGCGGCGCTCCTCGGCCTCGCGCAGCTTCTTCTCCTGCGCGACCGCGTCCAGCAGCGTCGCCGAGTTCTGCACAGTCTGGTGCGTCCGCTTGGCATCCTCCTCGGCCTTCCGCTCGGCCTCGCGCCGCTCGCGCAGGCGGCGCAGAACCGAGTTGGACACCGAGTCAGGCTGTTCGGAGGACCCGGTCGCTGTCGGCGCGGGCGGTGGGGCAGGCCTGGTCGCCGCCGCTTGGTTCTCGCGCACTGATCCATCCATGTATCCATCCATGTAGCGCCATGCTGTCAGTCGCCGCCGCCGCCGCTCGCTCTCGCTCTCCCATTCTCTCTCACGCCTCACCTTTGTTTACGAGGCGTCGGTTGAACTGCGGCGCCGGCGCCGGCGATGCGTCCGCCGCCCCCTTGTTGAACTTGGCCCGCAGACTCGCCACACGCCCGGCCGCCGCCGCCAGCGCCTCCCTCTCCGCTGCACTCACCCACCCACACAGCCACGCACCGCGTTAGCCGCCGCGCTCCCCCTCCATCACCACCGCAAGACGCCCGCACCTTCGTTCATGCTCGTCGACCCCGGGAAAGGACGGTCTTGAATGCCTTACTGTCGCTCGCCCTGCCGCTGCAAAGTCCCAGAGTGCGCGCCAGTCAGCGGGGCGATGACGCACAGCACCGGGGGGGGGGAAGCGCGCGCACCGAGTCGGTGCGTCCAGTCCGCGTCGGATGGATAGGTCCGCCGCCGTCACCGCCGCTGGACGTCTCCGCAATGCGCCGCCGTCGACGGTACTCTCAGGTCAAGTGCTCCAAAGGATGGCAGCCGAGTGAGGGGGAAGGCCGAGCCTGGAGGTGGCGCGAGGCAACGGGATGTGGCTTGAAGGCGACGCGAACGCTGGAGGGCGACAGGGAGGACGAGGAGGCTCCCCTAGCCGCGGGCAACCGCCCTCTGCCACGCATCTGCAGGGCCCAACTGCTGTCGGTTGCACCAAGCGCCTGTTCGACGACGCCAGGTGGTGGCGTGGATGGATCCGCATTGGTCAATAAGAGGGAGGAGCGGCCACGATTGGGCGAAAAGCACGGATCAGGCTGGCGCAACGCGACGACGGCGCGCCACCGACGCGTGTGCCCATGTCAATGCCGTGGCCACCAAATCCCAACCAGTGCGGCTGCTGCCACCAAATTCTGGCTCCTTTCTCTGGCCCTTTTTACAACCACCGTTACGCATCTCAAATATGATGGGATCGTCTGAATTGATAATGAACCGGCGTCCAGGTCCATCCCAAAATGGGTCCAATACGTCAACGAATCGCGCGGGCGGCGAGCGACCGCAAGGATGACGACGGCCTTCCCGCACATTGGTGATCGCATCCTTGCCTCCTGCCGCCATGCATGTGGCTCCCTTCTGACCCGGTGACGCACTCGGTCGATGTCAATATGGCTCCGCAGACCAGCGCAGGCGCGTCGAGAACTTGCTCTGGCGTGCCGTCCGGAGCCCCGACGTGAGAGAAACGCCTCGGGGGAATGGATCGAGGGCGTACTTCAAGCTGATGATCACCGACACCTCGTTCGTATCCATGTGTTCAAGAGACCGTGCGGCGCTGCGGTCGAAGCGATCGGCGCGACCTGGCGCACGGACCCTGCAGCACGACAGCAAGCAGTAGCCAAGCGTGAGTGTGTGTATCAAGGAGCACTCGGAAGGGGTGGTTTCCGACGCCTGCGACTGCTCCATGGTTCACAACAGACCAGTTGCTCCTCAAGATCCTTGCTCGCTTCTTGGCCTATGCGATCGGTCCCAGTCGTGACGACCGCTACGACCTGTACGAGCTGGTGCGTGACTGCAGCTGTGCAATTCCAAGTCCCAGTTGTGCTCCCTAGTGCTCACCTCTGAATGTGTTATCGTAGCGCATCTTCGTCGGGTTCCTGATCGACGTGGCCAGTGTTAGCAGCAGCGTCAAGCGGGTTGTTCATCAGGTCGAGTGTTTGCACAATCTTCTTGTGCGTGTAGCAACAACTCTCAACCACCATGTGTGCTCCTTCGAGTAGATCGGATTGCGAGAAGCAGTTGGCAATGCGCAGCTGCGCTTCAGCAGCTACACATCTGGGTGGAACTTGTGCGAGGAGCTAACCCAAGTGCTCGCCTCTCCGTCGATAGTCGACGCTGAGCGGTGCTGTGGTATCCTGCTGGTTACGGACCCTGGCTCGCCACCAGTTTGTCCATTCCAGGCGTCTCAAACAGCAAGCGACCGAGAGGAGACGTGCTCCTTGACATCAACGCGCACTGCAGCAACGCTGGTATCCTTGTTCTCCAGTTCATCATCCCAAAAGGTATCAATTCCCAACGAGCGAGCGTCCAAGCACAAGCAACTACCAGTTGTCCTCGAGCAGATCAAGGAGCAAGCTGCTGACACCCCGGTTCGGGACACCAAGTTCCGACTGCAGACGTTGGAGGAGCACCGGTTCGCGACGCGATTCCAGCCCAAGCGTGTTACGGTCAAGACCTGGCGGCGTGCACAGCGCGACGCAACACTACTCTTACGAACCGGCGACCGCATCAAGCTTGCCGAGGCGCTCTACCTCTTGCTCGAGATTGCGTGGCTGAGTCCGCAGGTAGCACCACTGGCGAAGAACTACCTCAACATTGGATCCATCTACCTCACGTTCGACCACCTCAATGAGGCAGCCAAAGCGTACCGCCACTGCCTCCAGCTTGACCCTGATTGCTGGAAGGCACGCTACAACCTCGGCGTCACCCTTGCGCGGCTCGAAGACTTCGTTGACGCTACCAGGCAGCTCCGCCTCGCCCTCTCACCGCACTACCGTCCGAGCCCGGAGCTTGGTGAGCGCATTCGCCTCATTCTCCACGAAATCGAAGAGCTGCAGCTGGAGCGCAACCGATCCGCGTTCAAGCAGACGGCAAAGGCGCGCGCGTTCACATCCCAGTTTCTCAACACATTGCACGTCGTTTCCACGCCTGGCGTATCGTTCCGCGACCCAAGATTGGCATCCACCTTGTCGACGAGCAAGAAGCGGTCGCCAAGCAAGTTGCCACCAGTGATGTTCGCCCAGTCAAACGGATGGCAAGGCGCGATTGCGTCGCTCTTGCACCGATTATTCGTCATGGCGTGGTGTCGTGGTGTCTCCGTTGAGAGTACTTTACTGTCGAAAGACCCATCGCGAGACATGGGTTTGTCGGTAGCGGACCTTGACGGGATAGTACAAGACATCACTGGAACGGGGCTCTCAGCCTCAGAGCAACAAGCTGTGCACGCAACGTTTGGCATCAGGTAACGCAGCTTCCCCGGCGATACCTCCTTTTGATAGGCAGTTGGCGGGGCTGAAATACTGACTTGTTGATGCTCTCAGGTCCATCGCGTTTCACTTCTTGGCTCCGAGGTCAGAAACGCGGACGCTCATCAACGAGCTCCAGCGAGTTGGTATATTCCGCGCCGCGCTGGACTGGCGGCTGAGCGTGCGATACTCCGAATGGGTCAACAAGCCAACAAGAGTTGGCGAGACGAGCGGCTTTCGATACTGGCTCACGCTCCCGATGACTCGATGGATCAGTCAAGTCTTGCCCCATACCGTTGGCGCAGCAGCCCCATCGACCGCTGTCGTTGACCATGCGCTTCGAGCGCTGGGATGGCTCACGCCGGTAGACTTTGGGCTCGCGCGGCGGCCGCTGCCCCTCCCGGAGGAGCTTTCTCCACTGGGCTTTGCCGAGCGAGGGGTGCTGGTCTTTGAGGCACACCGCGCGCGAGTTTTCATCCAGCATGAGGCTTGTCTTGTGATCCAAATTATGGCAAAGCGAGCGCGTGTCTCTCGCAAGCTGCTTGCGCGACGCTTGGTGCTCGACAGAATGGAGAAACACCACACATCACGTTTATCCGGTGCCAACTCTCGCCGTGGAACTCGTAGCGGCGATCACAGAGACAGGGAGATCGCACGCCACGTGTTTGCCACGATCGAAGCTCTCGTGGACGTGACCGTTGAGCAAGGCGCTCTTGAGTTGAAGACGCTCGACTTGGACTTGACTGCATCGGTTGTCGCCCCAGTGAGAACGGAGTTCCGTCTTCAACGCTCTGTTCGGCCGTAGATGCCTGAATGTGTGCGTTGAGACTCAAAGAAGATTGGTGACGATCGTGTCCGAGATGGTCCCGACCGTGTCCTCCAGCTCCGCAGCAGTCTCTTCGATGATATCCATTACCATCAGCTCCTCCAAGCTGAAGGCGTGACATGCATGCATTCCAAGCGGATCAGATAGCGAAGTCGCGAGAAACATGAACAGATAGAAGACGCACATTTCAATGACGGCGCTTTGGGCCATGCCCGTGTCGGACAAGGCTGCTTCGACAAGCCGCCGATGCTTGAGGAACTTGATGCGTCGCTTTTCGATTGACTGGAGTCGCTTGCCCTGCAGAACACTTGTCTTGATCGTTGGCAGAGTGCTCAGAATCCCCGACTCCTTTGGAAGTGCGCGTGAGGGTGTGCTCATTGAGGCAAAAGCACCACTTGAGGCGTGCTCGTGGTGAGTACTCTTGACCTGCTCGTCTTCGTCTGAGATCTTGACGTTCATCAGCACTTCGAGAGGTAAAACCAGGCTCGGCGCGTTCGAACCAGTCGCTGCGTTCTCTTCTTCCACGACCTTTCTATCAAGCAACCTCCCAACAGATGAGTGACTGCTGTCCCAAGCATACGCGCTCGCATCCGCATGCGCCGTGAAAGGCGGCACGGTGTGTTGTGCGAGCAACAGGAGTTCGTCTTGCTCGATCTGCTGGATTTGGCTGAGGATGTCATCCAACTGACCAGCATGGTGCGCGACAACCTGTCGTTGGGTCTGGTGTTTCTCTTCATCATTGAGCAGCTGCACCGTGTCCTATCCAAGGTCACAAGCAACGTGGAGTGTTAGAACGGACAAGGGACTGGTCCCCAGCTGGGTGACTTACCAGGAGCACGTCGTCCAAAATGGCGGAAGCGAGCATCTCTGAGTTTCGGGCCACCATCTGAATGTCCTCAGGTGAGAGCACGACGCTCAACTTGAAGCCTTGTCGCTGCCGAATCTCTTTCAATGTCTCCTCTGCTTGATGTACCAATGGAAACAAAGAGGCCTGCAGACCAATCGCGATGATGTCAGGGTAGGCATGGAACATCATGGAGGCATTGAGACCTTGCATTACCTTGAGGTTGTACACCACTGCTGCAGCACGGTTCAGGGCGTGTCTGGATGAACTCGTCGTGTCGTCGTCCGCTTGGTTGTTTCTCCGTGTTCCATTCGCCCAATTTAGCGAAGTCACTGCTCCGGCCTGCTGGCACATTTCATCCACACATCGCTGGAGCCATTCTCGCTTGCTGTCAGTAACCAACTCAGCTGGGCCTCTTCATATAGTTGGGGTACCTGGACGGCTCGAACGTCTGTGTCATCGATATCCTCGTTGATGATGTCCAGTTCCTGGTGTTGGAGCTTTTGCATCGGGCTGAGACTCGAGCTTGCTGGTGATTCATGACCACAGTTCGGTGATGAATGGCGCGATAAGTCCACAGCGCTGCTGTGCATGGAGGATGCGGTTGACCCCCTCATATGAGGAGAACTTCTTGGCGGTGACCTGTTGGGCGGCGGAGAATCACGGACGTTGCCACGATCTGGCGACCCAAGTGAAAAGGCTGAGCGTTCGGAGCCCATTTCGGCGCGAGTGAGCGAAGCGGCAGACTCCGATGGGCGAGAGGCGGCGTCGAGCGTCCCGACGAGGATTTCCCACTCTTCCAAGTCGATCGTCGTGCTTCGCCCTTCGTGGATCAAGTAAACGTAGTCGGAGATCTGAGTTGCAGCAATCCCAGGTATCAATGTGATCGCCATCAGCGTGTCAGTTCTTGCGCATCGTTCATCACACACTGTCACTACTCACCTGGTTGTGGGTTGCGGGCAAGCCGAGCAGCCTGAGTCCCTGGAGAACTTGGTCTACGCCGATCCGCTTCCGTTCGTTCCGGTCGAGCACCGCAAACACTCTGGCAGCATAGCTTGGTTGCTGGGGTTCTCTGGAGTTGCGGGATTGTCTAGGCGATGGAGGGGACCTCGAGGACCCACCTCGGTGGCCTGTTAGATGGTAGGCGGTCGCTTGCTGCGGTGATGATTGGGCTAGCGGACTGGGACTCCGGCTTCGATCGCTACGACTTGATTGCATCCTTGGGCCGAGTATGCTTCGCTCCTGCTCCGATGCGATGGAGATTTGAGCGCTATCCGCTCGCTTGGTCGCTTGGAGTGCTGTCTCAAGCAAGAGATGCGGCCTTAGCACGGCCTGATCGGGCGTCGTCGGCTGCTCCATCGTTCCATCTTCTACAACTTCAGTGCCTCCCTTCCTCGCTTCGATTGCGGTGTCGGAGTTCCGTCCGTGCGTCCGCACCAGCAAATCATTAACTCGGGGGGCGGTGAGGCGCTCGAACACGTTCTTGGATCGGCCGGGTCGTGGCAGTCGCTTGTCGCTGGGTAGCACCTCGAGTGATCGCCCTGTCATCTGCTTAATGTTCTCCTTCACGAAGTTCTTCTTCGGTCTCCGAGGAAGCTGGTAACTCGCCGGCGCCATGTATCCGCTCGACCGCGCCTCCCGCCACTTCCCTGTCATCTTCCCGCCGGAAACCGCAGCCAGCCGGCGCACAGCTGCCGGCTGTTTCGACTGGTTGGCGCTGCGCTTTGACAGCGACACCTGTCGATCCCGCGCTTGCATCTCTTCGTCGCCCGCCTCGCGCCGGCGGTCACCGGGCCGGGCCTGGAACAGCGCCGACCGCTTGAGGGATGCATCGAACAGGCTGCTGTCGCGCGCGACCTGGTCGTCCCACCCGGGTCGCGCCCGGGGCTTTGGCTTGGCTGCACCGGCAGAGCATGTGGACGTTATTCACCCGCGCCATGCTTGTCGTTGCGCCAGCCAGCCCTCACCTTTGGGCGAGTATGCAGCGGCTGCGGCGCCTCGCTTGTCCGTCGCAGTCTTCTTCGCCGGCAGCACCGGCTGTCTCGGCCTCTCTGCTGGACGTACAGACTGCGCCACGCTTGTGGGTTCTCTGCCACCATCTTGATCGTCTCCATCGCCGGCGCCGAGGTGGTGCGCGTGGTAGACGAGTGGCGACGGCGGCACGTTCTGCACCGCGAACGTCACGCGGCGACCACCGGCATCCACACCTCGAGCTCCGCGAGGAGAGGCGACGTCTTCCTCGCTCACCGCCCGCCGCTCGCTGCCCGCCGAGCGCCAGCTGAACGCGAGCTGCGCCCGCATCTCCGGACGCATTGCGCGACCCGCTCGTCGGGAATGACGGCAGGTCACTTGGCTCGAAACGACGCGGGTTGGCTTCGTCCGATTCGGCCCGGGTCCGATTTGATGCGTCCAAACCCGACCCGTCTCGCTGCGTGGTCCACACCACTGAAGTGGACCACTTGCGTCAAGTGTGCCATCTGCATCTCCGCTGGGTGGACCACATGGACGAAAAAGTTCGGGTTACAGCTCGGGTTACGGCTCGGCTCGAGTTACGGCTCGTTAGCGTTGACTGTGCTGACATCATCTTGAAATATTTCAGTAAACTTCATTTTACGAATATCCCAGTCGAGTTTCGATACTAAAATGAAGTGCAAATAATCTGTTTTATCCACCTCGATATCTTCGGCGGACTGTCCACCGAAGATAAGTACCTTGAATAATGTAAAGATGACAAATCATAGATATACCAGAATTGTAAAACCCGCCGCTTACAAATTTCAAGATAATATTGGAAACCCATCATTGATAATATATGGATAGTTTAAAACCCGACGCGAGTATTATCCGTCATGAGGCTATTACTGTAATATGTTGTCGTTTCAAAAATCTACAGCCATATTTGTAGTTATTGATAAAGAAACGAGCCGCGTACCCCCATGATCATAAATGAAAAGACTTGGAGTGATCGGGTCTATTCTTAGCATTCCATCGAAACCGCCCGAGGGGGTACGTTTCCGCCCCCTTTGTCGGCGGTCATTCGCGGATTCGCCAGTGGACCCAGTCCAGCTCCAGTCTCCTACGTGGCGGTCGACCGATCGCATCTCCGGCCCGCGAGTCTCTCAAGGAAGCGGGGGGAGCATGAGCGGCAGCAAGGGCAAGGCGCCGGCGGGCACGCTGGTCATGTCCATCCTGTCGTGCGTCGTGTACAGCGTCATGTCGAACACGATGGTGCTGACGAACCGGTACCTGCTGGGCAAGAAGTACTACGGGTTCGAGGAAAAGTTCTTCGTGGTGGCCGTGCAGGCGGGCGTGGCCGTGCTCGTGCTCGAGTTCGCCAAGATGCGCAAGTGGGTCGCGTACGACCCGTACAACAGCGAGACGGCCAAGAAGTGGGCGCCCGTGACCTTCTTCTTCGTCGCCATGCTCTACACGGGCATGCAGGCCACGGCCGGCCTGCCGATTCACATCGTGACGGTCTTCAAGAACGTGACCAACATCATCATCGTTTTCGGCGAGTGGCACTTCTTCGGCGAGAAGGTCGGCTTCCTCGTGCTCGTCAGCCTCGGCGTCATGCTCATGGGCGCCGTCATGTCGTCCTACAGCGACGTCGGCGGCCACGCCACGCCCAGCACCATCTCGGGCTACTTCTGGATGCTGCTCAACTGCGCCGCCACCGCTGGCTACGTGCTCTACATGCGCTACGCCACGGCGCGCTCGTCGCTCAAGATCTCCAAGTTCGGCATGGCCTTCTACAACAACCTCATCTCGCTGCCGCTGCTCGCGCCGCCCATGCTGCTCAACGGCGAGGCCTTCACGGTCTGGAGCAACCCGCTGCTTGCCAACATGAACTTCAACCTCCTGCTCTTCATCAGCGGCGTCGTCGGCGTCGGCCTCAACCTCGCGTCGTTCTGGTGCGTCTCGGTCACCTCGGCCACGACCTACGCCACCGTCGGCGGACTCAACAAGATCCCCACCACCTTCATCGGCGTCATGCTGCTCGGCGAGGCGCTCAAGCCGGACACGGCCATCTACGTCACCTTCGGCATGATCGGCGGCATCCTCTACGGCTACGCCAAGTTCAAGGAGGGCGAGGCGGCCAAGCGCATCAAGAGCGAGCAGGCGCGCAGCAGCGTCGAGAACAAGGTATAGAGCAACGCGCAGGCGACTCGCGGCGAGCAGGCGGACGGGCGAGCGAGCACGCGCTCTGTCGCCGTGCACACATGCGAGGGTGCTTTGTTTTATGAGAGAATACATGCTGGCATGGCCCACTTGCTCTGGAGTGTCGGAGGACATGACTGGGTCTGTGGCTTTTGTGGGATAAATACGACGCGGCCGTCACGTCGGTCGTGAGTCGGGGATGCCCGCCTGCTGCTGCAGGCGCTCCAGCCGCTCGCGCTCGAGCGCTTGCAGCTGGCCCAGACGCGTCTGCGACTGCATCCCGGCGGCGGCGACGCGGCTGCTGTTCAGCAGCACACTGAGGTCAAAGCAGGCGATGAGTGAGAGCTACCAGCGCGTCGCTTTGACCCGGAGGACGAGCCAGACCTTGACGCGTCCAGCCGCGAGCCCGCCATGTCCAGAAACGCGTCTTCGAGCGCCGACTGGGTCACCGAGCCTTGGAGTGACGGGAGATGGATCGAATCCAAGTCAGTCGAGGGCCGGAAGGCGAGCAAGAACGTGCACGGGGTCGCTGGCGTACCAGTGAACGGGTTATCGCCGTGGAAGGACGACATGGCCGACATGCGCATGAGCTGCGCGTTCATCTGGCGCTGGAGCTCGGCCGCTGCCGAGCTGGCGGAGGAGCCTCTGTACGCGTCGTTCAGGACCGGCGGGTCGCCGCCTGCAGGTCCACCGAGCGACTGGCCGCGACTGCGACTCTCTTCATCTCGCATCAGGAACGGGAAATCTGTGCGCCAACACACGAACCCGTCATCGACATCAATGCACGAAATTCTTCGGACTGGGTGTAGAGGACGGCGAGACGCTCACCTGAGCTCGAGATCCTCCGACCAAGGCGTGGGGAGTACACCGGCGGCGAGCCGAGCGGCGGCGTGCCCATGGTCATGCCCTTGAACGCATGGGTGAGGATCGAGTTGGCGTCCATCTTGGCATTGAGGTTCTGCGTGCCACAGATCCCGAGACAATTAGCCTCGCACTTCCTCAGTCCACGGCATTGCACACCGTACCTGCGCTCCTTGGAGTCCTCGCGGCGACAAGATACCAGGGGACAACAGCGGCGACGACGAGAGGGAGAAGTCGCCGCGGCCCTCCGCTTTCTCATCTTGGGACCCGAACGGGCCGAAGAGGTTCGGCTTGACGCGCAAAGGAGGAGGGGACTTGAGCACTGGTGCCGCGTAGTTCGGGTCGTCGGCAAGCTGCTCCCACCGGAACGGACTCCCGACGGGTGTCGTTGTCGCGGCCGCCACTGCTCCGCCAGTCGCGCGCTTGGCAGCGGTACCGGCGACCGCAAAAGGCGGCGGCGACCCGGGCGAGCCGAACCCGAAGTCGTCGTCGTCCGACTTGAGCAGCTTGGGGGACACGACGGGTGTGGCGAAGTCGTCCAGCGAGCTGATCTCCTCGCCACTGCTCAGCTCCGACAGCGGCAGCACTTGCACCGCGTCATCCCCGCTCGACTTCTCCTCGCTTACCGCGTCCGCCAGCGCTCTCGGCAGGGACTCGACTGCAGTTGAAGGTGGCGTAGCGTTCACATGTGAGACCGTGGCGACAACAGACACCCAGGAGACGCGCGCGGGACGTACGCGCTCTGGAGACGGCGCTGAACCGTTCCCGCGCGTCATGGAGCATGGCGTAGCGCTTGACACACTCGACAGGTGACGAGCCGACGGCGTGCGCGACCTCGAGCCCTGGGCAAAGAGCGCGAGCGTTCGATCAGATCCTCCTTCGCCGGTCAACCCACGCGAGTCAGTGCCCTCTTGTCGAGCGCGTGGACGCACAGTTGACGCCGACGGGGAAGCGCTCGCCGCTGGCCGTCGCGTGCATGACGAGTGTCACGAGGTTCTCGTCCGTCTCGGGCGTCCACACGCGCGGCGTGGCGGCCTGCGCGCGGACACTCGACCAGCGCGGCTCCTGGCGCAGTTCCTCGGGGAACAGCGTCTCTCTCTCGCTGCCTGGGCGTCGCATCTCTCTCTCCACAGCGGGTGAAGGTAGCTGGGGACGAGGCTCGGGACAGGCTGGGCCGGTTCCTACTGTCTAGCGGCCGGAACTGCCGCGGAGCAAGCGACCGACCAACGCGCGCGTTCTTCGGCTTCTTCTTCTTCTTCAATGCCGCACAGGGCAAATTGAGCTGCTCAGCTCGACTGCTTTCGCCAAAAGCTTCAAAATAAACATATTAAATCAAAGATGACTAACGATACATATCACTTAAAGTAAGCAAAAGTGTCATCTGGTCCGTTTTAGAGCCTTACGTCTGGTTTTATCCGTCTTTCGAGGCATTTTATCTTGACAACTTGCACCATTAAGCAATTAAGTGCCTAAAACGCATATAATTGATTTAATATCACACTATACATTTCTTACCCCATTGATTTGTCCCACCTTTTTGGCCACCTATTGATTCTTAAAAGTCCACATCCAAAGCCCACAGATTCCCATGGATACGAAACAACGCCTGTAAATCAAATATGAAAGGGCGAAAACCTGGAAGCAGGCGTCATTTCTGTCGATCCGAGAAATATGGTGCGGTCTTCTATTCTTGAACCGTGCATGGTGGGGTGTGGGCTTGATGGGCACTGCGAGCAAGGACTCGCCGACCCAGCGCGCTAACGCACGGGAAAGGTGGCAAGGCAGAACATGCGCCACCTCCCAGGACCGACCCGGCAGTTGGGCCACCTCTGTGTGTCCGCCACCCCACCCAGGCGTCAGTGTGACGGCCGCCACCACACCTCCAGGCGACCGCCACGCCTCCGCTAAAACGCCCAAGTCCAAGTCCAAGCTGCTGTCGTGCGTCGCTGTCCCCGCCATGGGGAAGTGGCTGACGATGGAGCAGAAGCGCGTACTCCTCGCAGAGCACACGCGCCACCCGCAGACCACTCAGCAGGAGCTCGCGCGGTGGGCGAAAACCGCGTTCAAGCTGAAGAAGGCGCCAGCGCGCAGGACAATTTCCGACATCCTTCGCCAACGTGCTTCGATCCAGAGCACGCCATCAGCCGAGACGAAGCGGAAGAAGTCAGTGAGCATCGACACGCCGACTGTCGATACGGCGACAAATAAAAGTGACGTCTCAACGTGTGGCGCATGAGCGCGAACCAGACGCCGTCGTCGGCATTTATTTATCATCAATGAAATCCAGGAACGCGTGTGTGTGTAACGGGCCTAGAACACCGTCACGGGCACACACCTTAATCTTAAGGAAGCTGAGGTCTTGGGTGGCCGAGACCTGTGGGTTAGGCGGTATTTTTAACTCTGAAATGTATTTTACCCGGGGCGGGGCCCTGGGATTTGCTGGGAACCAACCAAATGAGGTGCTTCGCTATAATAAGCTGAAATGGGGTTGCGTCCCCAATTTCAGCCAATCATCGAATGTCACCTCGATGCCACGCCGGGAGGCCCGACGTGCGTCTGTAACCTAGCTACACATGTAATCGTAACCGCAACCTACCTACAAATGTAAACGTAACCGTATCCCTTACCTCTGAGGTACCGGAACGTGCGACGGGGAATATCCCGTCACAGTGTGACACGCGCTGCATCTCGACCAACACTCCTGCTTTCAGCGGCGCTGGCCAGCCGCGCGGCTCCAGTCCAGATTCGATCGTCGGTCGAGCACGGCGTGGCGCCATTGGCTCGAGACGCGAGGAGAGAGGCACGGACCACGGCGCCACGACTGATCCCGTGGCCTCGTCAACTCTGAACGGGCCATCGGCCCTGGGGCATCGCGATCATGGCCGCACCAGCCAGTTCGAGCCGCCTCCGGTGGCGTACGCGCACTCGGCAGTAGATTGGCGGCGGGCAGAAGGTCTGCCGCCCGATGGACGGCTGTGGCAGCGGATTGGCGTCGGGCGTGCTGCCGGCTTCGTGATTTGCGGCGGCAGGAGGCCGGAGGTGCAGTCAAGCGGCGGGGCGTCACGCTCAGCGGCGAGCTGGCTGCGCAGAGCGACTGCTGCAGGCCACGCATGACGCCCAAGTGAGCGCCAGCAGACGTAAGGTGGCAGCGTGAGGACTCGGAGTGGTGTCAGGCGAGCTAAACTGGTAATCTCACTTCGCAATTTGCTTCAAAGAGCTCAACTCGCCATACAACACTTGGAGACGCAACTGGCCCAATGGATCGCGAAGGTGGAGGAGAAAAACATTGCGCTATCCCGGACGATGATCACCCGTCGAACGCAGTACCTCCAGGACGAGCTCTAAGGAGATGCGCGTCCTCTCAAGTTGTCCGATGGGTGTCTAACAAAGTTCAACCTGCGAGCCATTGTCTAGGCAGCCCTAGTTCCCGTTTCATAGTCTGTGGCGATCGTCATCTGCAATGACAGACCGACGAATGATTGGGTGCGACGTCAAACTTGTCGAAGGTGGGTGGTTGTGAGTCGTCTCTCCGCCTCGATGGTCAAGCCTCCATTTCACAGATCCTTTTGATCGCATCAGGTTTATCACCATGGGACAGTTGCAGCGACGACTCCCAGCATTAGGTCGAGGAACGCTGCCTTCTCTGTGAACGTGATGAGTGCGACGAGATCCATGACGACCATAAGCGAATATGACTCTGCGTCGGTTGCCTTGTTGATCGTTTAAAGACCGTTTCACAACCAGAGCGTAGCCATGGCTTCGAGCGAAAGCATTCATGGCTTGATGAGCCGACTCGGGTGTGTCGTATTCAGATATAGGCGGGCATGCAATCTCCCACGTGGGACTGACTTCACGGGTGATGTCAACAACATCAGAGCCGACTCCGACACCACGACGGCCACCAAGAGCACCGCAAAGAACTCCGTCACCAATTCCGAGATCACGACCGTCGCTGACGCGACCATTAGCGCCAGTGATGTCGCACGTGACCCCCTCAGAACTTCCACCACGCTCGCTAGCATGTCTGACTTGGAGGTGTACAGAGCGACTGAACATCCCATTACCACAAGTCTCACTTTGCTGCGCGCGCGACTTTCTCTCTCTCTCTCTCTCTGCGTTGGTTGGACAAGAGATCCGATCCCTTTCACTGTTCAGAGCATTGTATTCCTGATCCTCCCTGTCAGCCATTGTTGCTGTCGAACTCGATGCCGGAGTTGCACTTCAGAGAATGCGGGGGATTCTGGTTATGAGCGCAGCGACGTGCACGCGATAGAAAAACCCACGGGGACCCTCAATAAAATGCTGCAACGGACGCTCCGAAATTACACCAAAACGGGCGTGAAAGATCACGCCATTGTTCAGAGATCATTCTTGACGAGGAGTTTCACAACTGCTAAGTGAAGCAAGACCGATACACGTCAGGCACTTGGCTTCGGCGAGCGCTTCGCGCAGTATGCCCTCGCCGATTCCCAGGTCAACAATCACATATCCCTGCGACGGAAGGCGCGGTGGGCCGCCGTCATCCGCATCAGTCTTTCCTTGCATTTTGACGTGTGCTGTGGGGACCGCTAACAGGCGTGCGGCCCGCTAACTCTCGCTTTTTGATTGGACGGATTTTGTGTTGTGAGTGGTACTTGGCACCACTTTTTTGGAGCTGGGTAGTGCCACAATCCATCTGGGGTGGTGTCATTATCATCTCCCTCGACAGCAGCGACGGCTGCGGGGCGTGGGAAGTGCAGGGTGGCGATGGACAAGAGGGACAAGACGTCGGAGTTCGAAGAGGTGGCTGTGCTGCTGCCCAGAAACGCGGGCCGGCTGTTCGACTCGGCGCAGTCGGAGCCAGTTGCAGTGCAGTACAGGTTCTCGGGCTGTGGGGATGTGTACAACCGCTTCAACATGATACTCCGGAGCACACGAACTCGATGAATGCGCACGGTCACGAGTATGGATTCGATCTAAAACGCCTGGCAGCACCGCGGCTGCGCGGAAGCGCCCGTGTCTACGCCTGGGGAGGGACGAACCGCCAGACGCGGACGAGTCCGTCGTCGCCCGCGGACGCGAGCAGCAGCGCGCCGTCGTTGTCAGCGGGAGCCGCGGGGCTCCACCGCACGCAGTTGATGTCGCTCGAGTGAGCCTTGTCGAGCTTGGCCACGAGGTCGAACGCCGGCGCCGGTGTCGGCTGCGTTTGGCGGAACACGCGGATGGCGTCGTCCGCGGCGCCTGTCACGATAAAGTCGCCGGTGCGAGACCAGTCGACGCTGAAGATGGTGCGCTCGTGGAAACCCGAGAGCGTGGCGGCGCGCTTCCACTGCATCGGGCTGGGAGGTGAGCAGGGGAAGCCAATGTCAGCCACAACTACGAGAGGAAACGTTTGAGCACAGCCCACCCACCTTCCGTCGGCACGGACATCCTTGCTGTCCGGGTGGTACTGCCAGACGATGACGTTCGTGTCGTCCGACACCGACGCGAGCAGCGTGCCCGTGGGATTCACGGCAGCGCCCCAGACAGTAGACTCGTGTCCTGGCGCGATCAAACGCCGTTGTCAGCCGCCATGCCGACGAGCAAACACGACCATACAGAGCTCTGGTGTACCGGTGAGCGTCTCCTTGCAGTACCAGTCATCTGCACAGCACGCCATCGTTAGCAGCTGCCACGCACCCTCTCCAAGCCCCGACAGGCCGCGCTCCTCACCTTCGTTCTCGGCCCAGACGCGCACCGTGTCGTCGTAGCTTGTCGAGATGAGCAGGTCCTCGGTCGGATGCCACGTGACGAACTTGACGTCCTGCGAGTGGCCGTGCAGCACCGAGACGCACTCAAAGTCCGTGTCCGGGTCGGCCTCCCAGATCCAGACGCTCTTGTCGCGGCTGCAGGTGGCGATGTAGGCGCCCGAGGGACTCCACGCGACGCTCTTAACCTCGCTCTCGTGGCCCTCGAGCGACGAGACGACCTCGTACGCGCCGCCCTGCTTCTCCCAGATGACTGTCGTCGCGTCAAAGCTCACCGACGCAATGTACTGCCCGTCCGGCGACCTGCTCACGAGCCGCGTCAGTCTCTACCACCCACGCGCACCGACACCGCACAGTGCGGTGCAAGGCAGCGCCAACGCACCACTCGCAGGCGCGGATGGTGCGGTTCTGCGCGTCCTCGAGCACCGCGACGCAGTCCCAGCGGCCCGCGCCCGGGTCGTCCGCGCTCGCCGGCGCCCATATGCGGATCGACCGGTCGCCGCTGCACGAGGCCAGCAGCTTGCCGTCCGCGCGCCACGAGACGTGCCACGCGCGCTCGCTGTGGCCCGCCAGCGCCGCCACCTGCTGCATCTGCGCGTCCGCCATCTCCTTCTTCCTTGATTGGCGATGTCAAACCAGCATGCTCGCTCCTTTCGCGCGACCTTCGCGTAACATGTATAACCTCACATCCCCATCTGAAAAACCTATTGGAGGTACCGCGAAGGTCGCTCGAGTCCACCCGTCCGCCTCCGTCGAGTCCCTCCCGCGCCAAACAAACGCCTCGGAAAAGAAATGGCGAGAAAAAACGCCCTCCGGCTCCAGGTCGGCCCGCCATTATGATCCATCACCTGGCCGCCCCCCAGTCAGCCACAGCCACGGGAACTCGAGGCGAGAGACGCGTCTGCGGACCGCGAAAAGGCGACGCGCCCGACGGACCGACTGGCCGACGCACCGGCCGCTCGCGCTCGGCCCCCGCGGCGGACACTGGACACCAGGCGGACGGACGGACGTCGTCGGTGCGTTCCACGCCGGGTTCGATCCCTGCTCCGCCTGTCTGGGTGGCGGTGCTGACGCCGCGTGGCGACGGGTTGCCGGCGCGTGTGCAGGCGGGAGAAGCGGCGGTAGAGAGGCGAGGATGAGCGCCATGAAGATGGACTTTATCTGCAAGGAGTCGCCCGAGAAGGAGACGCCCGCCAGGCTGAGCGCGCTGCTGCACGGCGCGGACGTCGACATGGACGGCGCCTCGAGCGGCCGCAACACGCCGGACCCGGCCGCTGCTGCGCCGCGCAGCGAGACGCCCACGCACTGGACGGACCGCGACGGGGCCGACCGGAACGGCGTGAGCGACGACGAGAACTCGGAGGACGAGCAGGCAGAGCACGCCGCGTGGCAGGACGTCGACCTGAACCCCGCCGTGGACCTGGTACGCGCGGTGCTCTGCACGCGCGGCGAGATGCATGGACTGACTCGCCTGCTTGCCCGGGTATGAACGCCTTCAGGTCAACAAGATTGTCCGAGAGAGCCTCGACGCCGGCAAGACGTACAACAAGTCGATCACGGCCAAGACCACCCAGGTGCGCTCGTAGCTGGGCCACTCGCCGGCTTTGGAAAACGCGAGTGCTCACGCGACTTGCCTCGCTGTCTCCTCAGCTGATCACAGGCTGCGAGAGCGTGCTGCTGGAGCTGAAGAACCTGTCGGACGCGCGCGACGCCTCTCGGAAGCGCGTCGGAGGGAAGCGCGGGCAGGACGCGGGCTGCCACTGCGCGTTCGCGCTCAGTATGCTGCCGCTGGACACGACGCCGGACATTCTCAAGGCGAACGGGGACGGCCAGCCGCAGGCGGCGGGGGCCAAGCGCGCGGTCGCCGTGGACGACGTGACGGAGGATCAGACGGACCGCGTGCTGTACAAGATCGAGGCGTCGATGGAGCGCCTGCGGGAGCTGGCCGAGATGATCCAGGCCACGAGCATGCAAGGCGAGGCCAACTTGATCGCCAAGGTGACGCTGCCGGAAGGCGCGATCAAGGCACTCGCGTCGGCTGTCCAAGCGAGCGCCGCGACGGCCACCGCGACGGCGATCGCCCAGGAGCGCGGCCGGTCGTCGGCGGCGTTCGGCCGCCTGTACTTGCCGATCCAGGTCAAGAAGCTGCAGGAATGGTACTACTCGTACCCTCGCCCGCTGATGGACGAGCTCACGCTGATGCGCACGATTCTCAACTACCGGCCGTACGCGAACCCGTTCCAAGTCGGCGGCCTCTCGATCGCGCACGTGCGCGACTGGTTCAAGCGTCGGCGCCACCGCGAGCGCATCCGCTACGTCAAGTTGGCCGTCGAGGCTGGTCGAGATCCGGTTGCGGCGGAAGAAGAGATCAATCTCCGCATTGAGCAGCGGATCGAGCACCTGCGCCGGTCGGTCGACCCTAACGACCTCGTCAAGGAGCTGGACCGCGTACGGAATGAGAGCTCGCAGTACGAGTCGATGGTGAGCGCCTTCACACGCCCGAGCAATATGGAGTCGTACATCGCGGCGTCGAATGCTGTTCCGACGGCAGCCGACCAGCATCTTGCAAGTACTGGCGCTGGTGCGAACGGGAGTGCGCGGCACAAGCGGCTGCGCACCCAGGAGTCAGAGCTGGACGATGCCGTTGTGGTCAAGCCGGGCACTCATCTGGAGATCCAGGCGCTGCAAAGTCGCATCCGGTCGTTGGTTGTACTGCCACGCTCGGCGACAAACACGAACGCGCTGCAGCAGGTGATCGACATCTTGCGGGCCATGAACGTACCGGTGGAGACACGGATCCAGACGGGCGTCGTGGCAGACCTCAAGAAGATTCTCAAGGTATACAAGAAGCCCACGCTGCTGCGCAAGTCGACGGTCGCGCTCCTCGAGAGCCTCGGGATGAGTCAACGGGCAATCTTGGACGAAGCTGTCGTCGATGAGGCTCCTCCGGCGCCGGAATCAGTGCCCCCGCCTCCGATCAAGACGGAGACGTCGTCGATGGGGACTCCGGAGGAGGGCGAGGAGGACGAGAGCAATCGACCGCAGAAGCAGCTGAAGCAGGAGCTGTCAGCTAGCGTTTCTGCATCCTCAAAGGCGCCGACATCGTTCGTCGCTTCTGGTACCAGCGGGAAAACCACTTCAGAGACCCCCAAGGCGCGGAAGGGAGCGAACCCAGCCCGCGGGAAGAAAGAGAAAGCGAAGGTGCTGCGGCCGATGAAGTTCTCGATGGTGCAGGTGCAGGCGCTCGAGGACTGGTTCCAGCAGAAGTACAAGCCAACCCAAGCGGAGATGGAGGGGTACCTCGAGAAGCTGAACTCGCCTCCACTGCGGGACGAGAAGCAAACGGTGGACGTCAACATGACGCAGCTGCGGCGGTGGTTCAACAAGCGCCGGTGTCTGCGCCGGCCTCCGTACGCCCTTATGGGTCACCAAGATGCGGACAAGGATGGCGCAGAGGGCGAGACGTCGGCCTCACTCGCCGAAGGAGAGGATGGCGCTGGGAGCGAGCGTCTCGACGTCGACTCGGTCGTGTCCAGCGATGACGTCGACGATGACAGCAGCGACGACGACGACGACGATGACCAGTAAGTGCTCAGCCACAGGGATCGCTGATGTGCAGCATCGGCCGGGGATTGTTTTTCTACCAGGTGAGCAAGGCACGTTGTGATGAATACCAACACGGCGTGCAGCATTTCCAACAGCTCTCTTGGCATTTGCGAGTGACCTACTTCGCTGCAACTTCCGGCAAAGGGTTTACCTTGCGCAGCAGCTCACGACGCGAGCTCGTGCTAGATCAGCTCCAATGCTGGCTCCGCTGGCGCTGGCGACTCGTTCTCGCTCTCGTCCGTCGGCTCGGGAGGTGGCAGCCCGCTGCTGGCGTCGTACGCCGCATCCTCGTAGTCGTACGTGTCGAACGCGTTGACATCCACTTGGCCATTTTGGGGAGTTTGCTCCTCGGCAACGCTTCCGCTGTTGACCACCTCGTCGTCTTCAAACTCTTCTCCACCCTTGTCCGCGGTTCCTGCCTCCGCCTCTTCTCCATGTTGCTGCTCGCTGCCTATCGCATGGTCGGCAGCGTCCATTGTTTCCGGATGTGGAGGTTCAACGCCAGCTTCCGCAGAGCTCTCGGAGTTTGCAGCCTCTTCCGTCTCTTGAACCTCCTCCTCACCTGTCGAGGGAGGCGCCTCCCCTGCGCCAGCGCCTACATCAGGAGGCTCACAGCTCGTTGCCGGCGTTTCGGCGGTCTCATCCTGGTGCTCATCGATGCTATACTCATTGAGATCTCCCTCTTCGAGCTGTGCCTCCTGCGTTTCCCCTTCCGCCAACGTCTCGTGCGCAAACTCCTCCTCGTAAGAGTCATCGGGGCTATGGCTCTCGGAGGCGTCAACACCAATCGCCATCGTTGGGAGGGCCTCCACTGCAAATATCGGAGCATCTTCGGCAGGCTGCACGACTTGGGTAGACTCGGTGTCTTCTTCACTGCCTTGATCGAGGACGCCTCCATTGCCTTCCGTGCTCGTCTCGGTGAGGATGGCTGATGGAGGACGCGACAACATTGGTTGAGCTGCGACCGAATCCACGACAGTATCGCTGCCTTCGCCCTTGATGTCCCCCACGGAGCTCGATGCAGGATGGTCACTACCGTCATGAGTCTTGGCAGTAGCTACCAACTCAGAGGCACCATTTGAGTCATTCTCGATCGGAGGATCATGTCCGTCGCGGTCACTGAGAGGATCGTGGTCGTGGGGCTCGCTAGGAAGATCGTGACTTTCAGCCGAGCCAACAGCATCCTCAACGGAAGCATGATACTCTTCGTCGTACTCTTCGTCTCTTGACGCATCGCCAGCTTGCCCTTGGTCACTTGGACCGCTCTCCTCCTCTTGCTGCTGCTCGTCGGCATAGTCTTCTTCGTCGTCTTCGTATCCCGCCGGTTTAGCATCCTGGCCTGCTGACTTGAGAGTATCCACGGACACTCCTGGCAGCTTTGCTGCCTCATGTTGGTCAACACTATCGTCATGATGCGTTGCTGTTTCATGCTGTGCTTCCATCTTGCCATGCCCTGCTGGGTCAACTTGTGCAGCAATAAGCTCATGCTGATCTGCTGTCTCGGACTGCTCATCGGTATCATTGTACTGATCGGATGCTTCATACTGCTCAGCAGTCTCATCGTTCTGCTCAGCCGCCTCATCATGCTGCTCAGATGCTGCATACTGTGCTGCTATCTCGTCATGCTGGTCGTCCGGCGCAAAGTGCTCTGCCGCGTCATTCTGCTGCTCTCCCGGCTCAAAGTGGTCCGCGTCAACAACATAGTCACCACTAACGCCATCCGCCGAGTAGTCTTGACCGACAGACACGTTGTCATGGCTGACAATAGCCACATCTGCAGCAGAAGCATTCTCGTATCCTCGATGATTGTTTTCGTCATCACGGACACTGCTGTCTTCTTCGTTGAGGCAGTGGTGACTCTGAGACGACGCGACGCCAAACTGCTCCATCGCTGTCTGGAGCGACACCTCCTTGACACTCGCAACTTCTCCATTGCGGTTTCCGGACGCGAACTTGAGTACCCAATCGGCAAACTCGGTCTTCGAGATGCTCTGAGCGGACGATTTGCTGTAGTCTTGATACGCCTGGAGCGTAATCGTCTCGAGCGCTTCGTCCGAGGGCACAACGCCCACACCCGCCATAACGCACAAGCCGCGGCAGCAGCACAAGAACACGATCGTCTAGCGCAACCACATCGTGTCAGTGCACACGTAGCACATCAAGCCACGCCCTGTACTCACCATCTCATCCATGGAGATCTGCTCCGTGCCATCGAAGTCCATCGCGTCGAACACGACTGCCACGGAGCGGCAGGGTTGGTCAGCATATGGATGCACCCATCTATCAATGCGGCGATCGTACGTGATGTCTTCTCCAGCGCCGGGCCTGCGCTCACAAGACATGCGCCGCAAACAAACGCAAGGGCATTGACGCTGCTAGGGGTGCCCCACGTGTCAGCTCTCAACTGAAGGACTACACTCAGCCCGATCATGCACGCAGAAGGAGGTAACGCACATGCCGTTGGTGCTGCCGAACGCGTCGATGATGCTCTCGGCCCACTGCTTGTCACCACCGACGAGCTCGCTCAAAGCCTGCGCGTCGAGCCCAAAGTCCATGTCCTTGTCCTTGTAGTCCTGCAGTAGCCGGCGCGCCGCCTTGAGGTCCCCTGGACACGCAGAGAAGCCTGTGAGCCTCTACTGAAAGTCCCTAACACTACGAGGAGATTGTCGAGCGCACAGCTGCTCATGCGCTCGAAGGCCGGCGCCAGCGGCGACGGACTCGACGTTGTCGTCCCCATTCCCCGCCGCAATTGCCCGTCAGAAGTCGCCATGAGGTCGACCAGGAGCTGCAACGATGCGAAAGGTCACGTTTCCGGAGCTATACGTTTAGTCATGTATATCATTGATATGATCATAATTGACCATTTGATCCGGATAAACTGGACTGTATACCGTTCTGCCGCCGGTTTTTCCAGTCCAACATGCGCATCAACTGAGGCGGCGAAGATGGCGGAAGCGGACGACGACTGGAGCGACTTGGAGACCGCGGACGAGCCGGTGGAGCGTCCGAGCGCAAGCGCAAGAGAGAGGAGCACGCCCAGCGCGTCAGCAGGCGGCAGGAGCGCGTCTAGGAAGCGGAGAGGCCGCCACCATGACGACGGTAAGGAGATCCCCCATCGGTGCTCCAGCTCACAGACACGGGACGCTAAGCACCCGCGCAATGATAGACTTTGAGTCCCAGCAAAGCATCCTCAAGTGGGTGCGGCAGGTGCCCGGTCCGCTGCAGGACGTGATGAAGAAGCAGGCCGACCAGTACGTCCTCCGACGTGGTGTGGCGTCCTCATGGCAGTCCCTGACGTGACCGCTGCCTGGTGCCTCGCAGGCTCGAGGGCGACCACTGCAGCCACCAGATGAGCGCGTTCGCGAGCGGCAACTCGGATCGGTACTCGATCGCGGTCTCGACCGTGTTTGACGACGGCGCGTGGGTCGACATGTGCAACTTCTTGGGCATGGAGACGACACCCGGACGTGTCTACGGTGAGACTGTCTCCAGCTACGTGGTCGTGGCAGTAGAAGACTTGACGCGATATTGATGGAACCTGGGGCTGTGCACGCTTTGTGGTTGAGAAGGCGGGATCAAGGTGAGTCGGCTCAAGCACACGGTCGTGCAGATACTCGACGACGACCAAGCGTCTCCCAAGATATCGCAGGTGATCAACGCGCTTGGCGTTCATGTCGACGATGGTGATGTTGAAGCGGTGCGCTGACAGCTTACACGTTCCAGTTGCTGCTGCTCATCAAGTCTGCCCGCTACGTCGACGAAGAGATCGTTGCTGTCTTCCATGCACGTGGAGGGCTTTGTCATTGGCAGCTGAAGGCGCTTTACTGACGCTGCGCTGCCAATTTGTGATCCACAGGACCCGACAGGCGAGATTGATGGCTACTTCCACCGCGACATCGTCGAGCAAATCGGACCAGCGCTGATCGAGGGAGTGGGCATCCTGCTTCGGAACGTCTCGGTCTTTTTGCCCGTGTCCAACCGCGGCGAATGCTACCTGAACGTCATCCCGCACAACCTCCAGCGGGTGTTCCTGCCCAACTCTCACGCCGTCAGTTCGTTCGAAGCGGCAGTGCAGGAGTTCAACGCTGCGAGGGAGCTAGAAGTGGACGAGCATGTCGTTGAGGAGCAGGAAAGCGTACCAGAGCCACCGCAGGCGCACATTCTTCAGCACGACACGGTCCGCCACACGTCGACCGAGTTGTCGTACCTCTCCCAGCGACAGGTTGTGCACCGAAATCCACCGGTGAACTCGACCGTCGCCAGCATCATGTCGGGCAAGAATAGCGATGCGAATGGTGGCAACGAGGAGCCGGAAGCCACGGGTCTGGGCCGATGGCAGTGGAGCCGGCTGGTCCAGCAGAACGCGTCGAAGGCGACTGCATCATCGAACTCGGATCCAGACGCTCAAATACTCTCGGAGGATGCCGAGGACCTGGATCCATCTCCAACACCAGTGTCAACTTCTCGTTTTGCGAGTCTTCTAGCGTCCAAGCGAGTCCGGAGCAGGTGTGTCGATGCCTTCGGGTTGGGTTTGAGCGATCCGGTTTCACTGACGATGTTCCTGTCACGGTGTCAGTCGCGTGTCCAACGAAAAGCGTCAAGCCAGCCGTACCGTCGGGTGTGTAGATGAGTCGGAGGAAGACAGTGATGGGTCTTCGCAGCAGAGGCGCAAGAAGAGGACACCAACGAAGGTCACCTTCGCGCCTGACGTCGCCGCTCCCGCGCAACTTGATGGGACCTCACCGAGCACAGCGGAGCATGCGCAAGTAAGAGGCACCTCGAACTCTCCTCCAGCCAGAAACACAAAGAAGAAGACGATTGCCGTCCAAGAGGAGGAGGACGACGACGATGAGGAAGACGACGACGACGATTGGTGAGGGGATCCGTTGAAGCAGGATGGCTTCACCTGTCGGTCGCATCTACTTTGGTAAATAGTTATTTCAAAAAGGCTATTTCCGTATATTTGATATAGACACCACCCTCATGTGAAAGCGCTGGTCTTGATGCAAATGTCAGTGGGAAACATGGCGGAGGCGGCGACGACCATGGGCAGCAAGGAGCTGGAGGCGCGGCTGCGGTCGCTGGGCGCCAAGATCGAGGAGGAGCGGCAGGACCTGGCAGAGGAGCAGCGCAAGCTGTTCGAGTTTGAGGAGCGCTTCCTGGGCGACACGCTGCTGGAGGGCAACATCCTGCTGGGCTGGGGCGAGCCGCGCACGGCGCCCGTGCGCTTCCGCAACGCGGCGCTGCGCAAGAAGAAGCGCGAGCGGCAAGACGCGGTGGCGCGGCCGGCGCTCAGCGCGGAGGACCGCGAGCGCGTGGACCGCCACCGGCTCGCGTCCTTCTCGTCGCTTTCGTCGCCCGCGGAGCCCATTCGCCAGCGGCTGGAGGCCAAGAAGAGCGGCGGAGGCGGGGCCGCTGTTACAAGCGCGGGAGACGAGCATGCGGCGGCTGCAGGTGCCAGCAAAGCGTCCAAGCGGGCGCGGAAGTGAGGGGAGGGCTGTGCCTGAGACTCGGCGGCGTCCTCTGCATCACTACATTATGAATGGGAACAACCTACTCGAACGCAGCTGGTGTCTACTTGCTACTACTACGGGTCGACCCACTGCCGCTGCTGCCGGGGAGCTCGGAGCTTCGTCCAGGGCTCGACGCCTCGTCCGCTGCGTCTCGCCCCGCGCGATGCGTGATGGCAACTTGCGAGCCCCAACGACGGCTGGAGGGTCATGCGGCGCGGTCGACGTCCCCACCGACGACGGTTAGCACGTGAAGAACATGAGCGCCTCGCCAGCGACGGCAGCAAGCAGCGTGAGCTTCGAGAACGTCCAGTAGCTGATGTTGAGCCAGAAGCAGACCGTGGCGACCAGACTCGCGGCGAGCGACATGAACTTGAAGGTGACCGCCCAGATCATGTAGATGGCCGCCACGTTCTTCACCAGGCTGTACAGATCCACGTGCGTGCCGACGTCATCCGGGACGTCCTCAGTGAACGCCTCGAGGAAGATGCGGCGCAGAGCCAGACGGTTCTGGTTGCGGTTCTTCGACGGGTCCGCCTTGTACTCCGGGAGGTAGCGGATCAGAGCCTGGCGGGGCGAAGACGCGTTGCGCTCGAGTTAGTGCATGCGCTAACAAGACTTTCGATCACGAGGGCGGCGGCAAAGCACCTTTCCGGGGAGGGCGAACAGGCGTCCAGGGGGCCAGAGCTCGTAGGCGCCAAAGACGATCGCCGGGACGATGTTCTTGTTGATGTCCTCACGCAGGTAGAACGGGCCCTTCTTGAACTCTTGCAGCTGCAATGACGCACGTTGTGTATCTGTAAGTTGACAAGGCGTCGAGGGCAAGACCATCGCGACGAAAACAAAGGCGTACCAGTCCATCCTTGGAGCGCGTTCCTTCGGGAGAAATGGACACCGAGTAGCCGCGCACGTTGACCGAATACGCCAGGTGCTTGAGGCTCTTCAGCGCCGACGAGCTGCAGCAAGCATGGCATGGCACACGTTACACCTCGCACTCACGTCGGAATGCGTCGCTGCATGGTGGCATACCGGTTGCCGCGGTCGATCGCAACGAAGTCGAAGCCCCAGCGAGCAGCCCAGCCCAGGCACGGGATCAAAAACAAGCTCTTCTTGGCCGCAAACTACGAGAACACCAGCCAGGGGAGGGAGCACACACGAGCTGTAAGAGACCCGGACTGCACAGGCGCAAAGACACGCTCGGTGACGTACCCGCAGCGCAGTCGGCGAAGCGGCATTCGTGAAGAAGCCGTCAAGATTGGAGGCGTGGCTGTTGCCCAAGAGGAAGGACCACGGACGCACGCGCTATCAGTTGAGTCTCGTCGGCGCCAGGCATTGAATGCCTGGAGAGGCGTACCTGAACATGCACACGACGGCGTCGCTGATGTTGCCGACGTTGTCCTGGCCCTCCGCGATAAAGTCCGCGCCAGAAGCAATGCAGAGCAAGTTCGCCATGGTCCACTGTCCACATCCGCAGCCACATCAAGGTCAGCCGACGCCTCCAAGCGAGTGGCCAAGCAACTCGCGTGCTTGAGAATTCTCAAGCCAGGCAACCAACCAACGCACCGAGAGGATGTCCATGGGGAAGTAGTTCTTCTTGACCCCGAGCTGCTCCAGCACGGGGTTGAGCAGCTTGAGCGGGATGAGCAGCGTGATGGCGCTGAACCAGCCGACGAGCAGCAGCACGAGCGTGGCGAGGCGCACGATCATGTAGGCCAGCTCGAAGGGCGACTTGGAGGCCGGCAGCGTCTCGAGGCGAAGCTGCGCGCGCACGGCGTCCAGCTTGGCGATGGCCTCGCGGATCTCGGGCGCCGACGGCCACAGCTTCTCGATGCCGCGCGCGTTCATCTCCTCCTCCAGCTCGATGCGCAGCAGCTCGGCGTCGCGGTACAGCTGGCGCCGCACCTGGTTGCGCCGCGCCAGCGACGGCTCCTTGGCCGCCAGCGCCAGCGCCGGGCCCACGCGCGCCTCGACCGCCGCCAGCCGCTCCTCGAACCGCGCGTCCTTCAGCACTTGCTCGGGCGTCGCCATGGTCGTCGCCGCACTTTCTTCTTCTGGACGAATGACCTTGTGCCCTTGGGCGATTGGCTTCCCCCTCACACGGAACAGCAGGCGGGAGGGACGGGGAGGGGAGACACTGCCCAGCGGAGAAACAGCGACCCGCGATTGGAGGAATACGTGTCATTTGCGCCAATCAAACTTGGGAAATGTGCACGGAGCGTCATCGATGCGCCTCACCGAGTGTACCACTATAAGCGGTACACTTGTCGCCATGGCTTCGGTTCTGGCAGGCAGGCAGGCAGGCGGGCGGGCGGGCAGGCTGCTGTCGTCGATGCATCTTGGGGCGTGACGATGCACCTTGGGGCATGGTGTTCTCGCCTCAGTTGTCGCTCGGAAGTCCATTCGCTTAGGTGCAAGCACCTGATGTCTGCTCGGGAGGGACATGGCGCGCCTTTTAGTGTGTGGGAGTGCCTGGCGAAGGTCTGGCGCTCGCTGCAACGGCTCAGGCTGATCAACCTTTGCGCACGCCGGGATCGCAGTTGCTGCATGAGACGCCTCATGGCGCACGGACGCAAAGTGCCCAACACCTTGCCCAGCCAAACATAAGACCATGCTCCATGAGCTCCCACTGAAGGGGCGTTGGCAGCAGTTTCTCCCCAGGCTCAATGGAGCCACGCGGGCTCGAAGAGGCGTCGAGGTTGGCGCCGACCCCTCTTGGCGCGCAGTTTCCAAGCGCCAGACAAGAAGCCAACACAGCGTCCGACCGAGTCAACATGGACGACGGGATGAGCGCGACCGAGCTGCGCCAGCGCTACGACCGCGGCGGTTCCGTGCGCGACTGCGACCTCAGCGCGGCCCAGCTGCGGTCTCGATACGCGATCCCCACCAACAGTGCGTGCCATGCCGGCTCGTGTCCCTCTGGTTCAATCGGCTCACCCTTCGGATCGGATCTTGCGGGATGCAGCGTTCAAGCAGGAGAAGTCGGACGGCGGCATGATGGTGGTCGTTGGGGCGGTCGTGGCACTGGTCATCCTGGCCGGCGCCGCCTACATGCTGATGTGAGGCACCCGAGCGAGAGGAAGACGGACTCTTCGCGCCGGCGGCGCTGCCAGCTCCACAAGACGGCCCGCCGCGTCGCCCTTATAATCCATTTGCATTCCGGAATCGACCTCTTCCTCTCGCCTCTGCACTCGCTCTGGCACGACTTCGCGCCAACCAACCATCGTTGGCCCATCGACGCGCGGCAGGCCGTCCACCACTGCACTCGGCGTCCATCCAGCTCCAGACTCTCCACAACGCCCTTGATCCAGGACATCCATGGGCTGTAGACGACAAGTCCTCGCCCTTGAGACTCGGGAGTGGAGAAAGTGACCCGTCCAGGAGCTCCACCGCATCGGTGGCGCCGCTTCTTCCCATCCTCCTGCTGCGGCGTGACGCGGAGCGCGCCATTGCTCATCATTTGGACGGGGTCCGCATACTGTATACTGACCACCACTCGTATGTATATTTGTGTATAACTTTGCGGAACCTGTCACAAAAACGAAGTCCTTTATACCTTTACTGATGTATAGCAGGGTATACCGAGAGAGAGAGAGAGAGACGTCGACGGAAGTGGTCATAGCCACTTTAGCCGCACAGCAAGCACCTTCCGCCGACAGCCACCGCCTTCCGACGAAGAAGCCACCGCCGCCGCCGCCGCCGCCACCTCCCCACGAAGCCTTAGAAGCCTCCGAGTCGCCATGAACTACCTGCTGTTCCTCTACCTGAACCTCGTGCGCGGGCCGCAGATCATGGAGGAGCGGCGGAGGAAGGAGGACGCCGAGAAGATGGCCAAGCTCACCGAGGACATCCAGGCCGGCACGTTGTCGGCCACCGTGGCGTGCAAGAAGTGCGACGCGCAGATCAACCGCATGTTGGTTCGCCCGAACGCCAAGGACGAGCACATGTGCGCCGAGTGCAAGGCCAAGGAGGCCGAGCAGCACCAGCGCGAGATGCGCGAAGCCATGCGCATGTCGCCCTTCATGTGGTTCCAGCTCTTCGTCATGCTGCTCGGCATGACCGTCTTCTTCCACCGCAACGTCATGCCGCTCTTCTAATGACGCGCGCGCTGGAAGTAGCTCTTGTATTACTCGGCGCGCGGCGCGCCTGCCTCCCCGCCGTTTCCCCTCCCCCTCCTTGTAGATGCGACCTAACTCGACCCAATCCAACAAGCATTTTACCTTGTCGACACCTCTACGTGCATGTGTGTGCGCGACAGCAATCGTCCATGAAGAGACCATGTTCTCCCGGATCGAGGAACAGGCTCAGGTCCTTCACTGCAGAGTTGAATCGTCAGCGCCACCGTGGTAAGCGACGACAGTGTGCGATTCAACTGCTGTCGTCGCCTGGAGTCCGAGAAGCATGCCGAGCGTGTGTCCTCTCCCGACACATTCTCCATCCAAGCGCAGAAGCGCACGATGGAGCTAGACCATCTGAACCAGCCGGGTTAGCTGCTGCTGCTGGTGTCCACGAAGAAGCCTCGCCTTGCCATTTCATCCAGCAAGAGCATTCACCCACTCACACCGTCGACCGTCCCGCAGGAACATTCACTCACATTTTCGATCATGAGTGATGGTTCATCACCTGAAAGGCAACCAAATCCGCCTCTTGTCACAACAAGACTCGCAGAAAGTGCGCGAGGTGGTCGATCGATGGCGGCGACGCGCAGGGTCCGCGGGCCGGCGGGAGGCGCGCGATGGGCGTGGGAGGAGGACGAAGTGACGGTGGACATCGTGGAGCGGCTGCGGGGCGGGGAGGCGCTCGAGACGCGGCAGTTCCTCAAGCCCGTCTTCCGGTGCGTCCGGTCGGCAATGCCGCGACTCGAGGAACGACCTCCGTGCTCACACGCGCCGCCTTGCTTGCCGCGGACAGGTGGATGAAGATCGGCGTCCACAAGGACGGCAAGCGAGACGAGGAGGCCGTGGAGAAGGCGTTCGCGTTCGTGGACTGGATGGTGCAGCTGGCGACCGAGGGCGACGCGGACCTGGGAGTCCCAGCGCTGCCCCACGTGCAGCCGAGCTACGCGCTCAATACGATCGTCACGGCCAGCCAGCGCGCGGGCAGTCTCAGTGAAGCGGAGCGCGCCTTCGACCTGCTGCTAAAGTACGGCTACGAGCCCGACGTGTTCACGTACACGGCGCTCATCGATGTGACCGCGCGGAGTGGGGACGTGGGCGCCGCCATCGTGGTGAGAATCCTGCATCTCGCTGCAAGTTGCCTGCAACATGTGCGACTTGACACTGAACAGGCTTGCTGGCTGCTGCATAGCGATACGAAGCGATGCGGACGTCGTCGTCGCGGCCGAACATCGTCACGTACACGACCTTGATCCGCTCGATCGGCTTCAGCGACAGCGTGGATCCCGACCGATGCCTCGCGTTCCTAACTCACGCCCGCGACGACAACACTTTCGATGACTCGCTCTTTCTGGAAGCGCTGACAGCCTGTGCGCGCCGCAAGAGCCTTGGCACCGCCGAGGCGATCCTGAGCAAGATCACAAGCGAATCGCCCAAGCTTCGCTCCGACGACCGCTTCTTCCACGTCGTCGCGGAGCTGGCCGCGCAGTTCGATGCCACCCAGGATGAAGACGTCTTGGGATTGTGGCTGACTCGACAGGTTATTTCAACGGAAGAGCACCAGAAGAGCTTAGATGCTCGTGACGCGCTCATGGCCGCTGCCGCGAAAGCGTCAGAAGGTAAGCTCGCGCGTGTACTGCTTGGCTGATCCAGTTCTTGGAGATTGACTCGTCGAGTTTATTTCTGTTACTTTCGTTGATGCCCTTAGGGTCCAAGGTGCTGGGCTGTCTCGGATTCCAAACATCTGAATCCGTGCGGAAGGCGGTTGTTCAGCACGATATCACGCGGCTCATGGCCAGACTTCAAGCCGGTGTCCTTGTCACAGTGTACGTCCAGCTCCCGCTTCACCGCGTTCTGCTGACCATGTACCTCGGTCTCACCGATCCATCGTGCTCTGTGCGTGTATTCACCTCGTGTGGCAATCCAGGAATGACTTTGAAACGTTGATTCACCAGTGCCGAAAGCGCAAATGGAAGGAAGACGTGGTCGTGATTTTGGAGGCAATGCATGAAGTCGCTGAACATGGCTGGCGCATCGACGGGGACAAGGAGGCGGAGAACGAGCCTGAAGTGCCAACATCGTTCACTTGCAACGGTAGTACAGACAGCGCGAGCGACGGTGCCTCTCCAGCACACCTTGACATTCCCCCGCAGCCACAGTTGATGCCGACGTCCAAGACATACATTTCGGTCATCGACGCGTATCTAACCTGTGGCGACGAGCCAGCGGCGTGGGACATCGTCAAGTACGTCGGACAGCAGCCCAGCCTCGAGCGCGAGTTCGGACTGTACCGCAAGTTCATCCGTGGGGCGTACCTGAACACCAACTGCGACCACATCGCGGAGCTGATCCAGCTCGCGCGGAAAGATGGCGTCACGTTCACAAGTCGCATGTGCGTGGAGGTTGCGCGGATGTTCGGGTATCTCCACAACGAAGGTTTTGCTTTGGTCTCGAACGACCTCCGAGATCTCATTGAACCAGCGCAAGTGAAGATCAGGCAGCAAGCTGCGTTGGAAGAATTGGTCAAGTCATGCGCGTACAAGCAGAACGAGCGCGGTGTCGAGGAGACACTGAAGAGCATGCTTGCCGCGGGCTTCGACCGGTCGGCCAACACTGAGACAGCCATCTTCATCGCTTGCATCCAGCACAGCGAGTTCGAGCAGGCCAAGTCGTCGCTCGCGCATTTTCAGCGCGAGAAGCTGGTCATGAACATCCCCGTCTACGATTCGCTGCTGCACGAGATGTACTTCAAATACACTCGCCGCGGCAGCGTGTTCGACGACGCCTCGCGGAAGGTGGCTATGAAGACGTTGTACGTCCGCCGAGCGCTTTTCGAGCAGGCGTTCAAGGACCGCTCGCAACTGGAGGCAGCAAGCGATGACTCCGAGTCCTGTATTGGCACACCGGAGAAGGATCTACGGGATGGAGAGCTTGGTGAGGTCGAGTCGGGTATCTCAAGCTCGCTGCACTTTTGGTGCCGCCGATCCAAGCTGCGCTGTGCGCCGCTCATGTTTGCCCAGCATGCGGTAGAAATCCTGACGACGATCCGTGACAAGGAGTCCAAGCAAGCAGCAGAGAATGGAATCCGAGCTGCGCTTGTGGGGGCCGAAGATCCCGTCATGTTCTTGCTCCGCGCCGTGACTGCGCTGCGGTTCCTCGATCTGACATATCGCGCGCTCGGCAAGCTGGCCAAGCAACTCCTGGCGCTCATCACCGCAGAGTTGCAGATCGAGCAGCGCCATGCCGAGTTTTGCATCTCGCAGCTGCCACTGCTGACCATCCACATCGTCAAGGAGCTGGACGACGTGGTCGGTCTGTACCGAGACTACGCATCGGACCTGCTTGCTTTCGCGCTCGAAGCACTGGAGCGCGACAATGTGGACAAAGTGATCGGTTTCCTGACGCACCGCGAGGAGCTGTACTCACTGGAGACGGCCAAGCTTGTGACACCCAAGCTTGCAGACCTGTTCGTGTACGGCGGGTCAAGCAACGTTGTGCAGTACTTCAAGCTGGAGGGGCCTGACTCACTCGAGATGCGAAGGATGTTTATTCGAGAGGTGATGGAGATGGAGAGCCTGGATCTGCCCGAAGAGGGTGAAGCGGACGAGGGCGACACGCCCGCTTCTTCGTTCCCCTGCACGTCGCGAGCGATCCGAGAGCTCCGGCTGCAGCACGAGCCGGAGTTCATGCCCTATGTGATGCGGTCGCTGCGAGAGGTCGAGCGGATGACCTTTACAACTGCTGAGCACGACGAAGACGACGGCGTCGCGTATTTGAAGATTCCGCTGGACCAAGGGCATGTTGTCGTGGTCGACAACGACGACGCTGTCGCGCATGCCTACGAGGTGCTGAAGAGCGACACGGTGACTGCGCTGGGCCTTGATGCCGAGTGGCGCCCAGACAGAGGCCATGGCGCAACCCAGTCCAAGTGCTCCGTGCTGCAGGTCGCATGCGCGACCCACGCGTTCCTGTTCGACTTGATCAACACGTCGATGGGGGATCTGGAGGACCTGTTCGCGCACCTCTTTGCGTCGGAGCGCATCGTCAAGCTCGGGTTCGGCCTGGACGGCGACATCAAGCGCCTGCGGTGGTCGTTCCCGGAGTCCAAGTGCTTCGACGTGTTCAAGAGCGTGGTAGACCTGTCTTTCGAGACGCCTCACCCCCTGGCGTGTCTCGACGGCATGTACTCGATCCTCGGCGACAACGACACGAGTGCAGTGCTCGCTCCACGGCAGCCACGGCGCGCCAAGGGGCTCAGCGCCGTCGTGAAGGAAACTCTCGGCTTGCCACTCCGCAAGACGCAACAGCGCAGCGACTGGGAGCGCCGGCCGCTCACACCCGCGCAGATCTCGTACGCGGCGCTCGACGCCTTCTGTCTGCTCATGCTGCACGACGCGCTCGAGCAAGAGACGTCCTCGCAGGCCACTCCCACGCAGTAGAAGGCCTTCTTGGTGTGAGAAGTAGTTGACACGACACCTTCGTCTCCATGACCAGCAGAGGTTGAACGCGTTGAAGCGGGTCTCTATTGTAAATGCCGACTGTACAGTCTCTCGATTGCTGTCCGAATATTTCTGTCGCATTCAGACCACCATAATCCCACCAACAACCCAAAAAGGGCACTCCACACCGGACGGATCATTCGGGTTTCTTTGACCAACTGCCAGACTCCAAGTGGCTTCGCGTCCAACGCGACTCGGGCACCGCATCCAACGCTTCCTGCTGCTCCTTGGCCTCCTCCTACGCGATGGCGCGCGAGGTGATCGTGCTGGAGGACTCGCCCAGCGACTCAGGCTCGTCCAGCAGCCGCCGCCGGTCACCGGAGCGGCCGCCAGCGCCGCCAGCGCCGCCGGCCACAGCCGCCGCCAGCGCGCACTCGCGCAGCTACGGCGCCGCCGTGCAGACCGCGCTGGCCATGGCAGCGACGCTGCGCTCCACGAAGGAGGCCGTCGTCAGTATGGAGAGGCGTGGGGCCAAGGGGAAGGCGCGGCGCAGGCCGCCGGCCCAGAAACGCGCGGCGGCGGAGGGTTCGAGCGGCAGGCGCGAGGCCGATCGGTCCCTCGGCACGTCCAAGAAAGAGGAGATGCGTCCCAGTGGCGGAGACCGCGATGCGAGCATCTCTCGAGGCTGTCCGAGCGGCGGAGAGGACGACAGCAGAGCCAACGGCGCCACCGCCAAGCGGCCGAAGGAGCGGAAGCGGCGCGAGCGCGTGAGCCACAAGCGGCGGCGCCACCGCGCGTCGACAAGGTCGTCGTCGTCCTCCTCCTCGTCTTCCTCGTTGTCGGACGAGTCGCCGGCGCCTCTAGCGCAGCGGCTTGAGCAGAAGCGCTCGCCGTTGACAGTCACAGCGCCACGACGCACACAGCCAGCCGTTCGTCGGCGCGGGGCGGCGCCAGAGGTGGTGGAGATCCTGTCGTCCGCATCGTCTGCGTCGGACTCTTCGTCTGGTGACGATCGATCCAGTCGACGGCAGAGCGGTCGCCACCACATTCAGAAGCGACGACGCGTGTCGGGGTCGCTGTCGAGCACCGGGTCGCCTGCGAGCGGATCCAACCCGCCGAAGAAGGTCACTGCATCCATGAAAACTACGGCGCCGACCGTGAGCGCCGCGCTGGAGCAGCGCCAGACTAGACCAGTTCAAACATTCAACAGTGACAGACGATCAGCAAAGAATCCACCAGGTGAACCGAGCAGCAGTGGCGGGACCAGCGCGTCGAGACGCGTGCCAGAGCGTTCGCAGACTACCCAGTGGCCGGCCGCGCTACCAGATCGACGCGTGCACGTGCAGAACGCCAAGTTCAAGAAGGCGATGGCGAAGAGCGTCCCTATGCCGTCTTCGACTATGTCGTCTACTGCGTCCTCGACGCCGACGGTGGCGCTGCGAGCGGGACCAGAGCGTGGTCGGCCGTCGCCGGCGAGCAACAGCGACAGCACCAAGAAGAAGTACCTCTACTGCAAAAAGTCGGGGTCGACTGAGCCTATCCC
>JAADYB010000088.1:0-45874 GCA_023338075.1 Phytopythium litorale
CGAGAGCAAGCTCAAGGCGGGCGTCGACCCGGTCAAGTTCGAAGGTCTCGAGCAGATCCCGGACGCCGTCGACTACTTGTACGCGCGCAAGAACATCGGCAAGATCGTCGTCAAGGTCAACCAGTAAGACAATCGCCGAGGCATCACATGATACTGGGGCGGAGAGCACAATCGCCGTGAGAACAGGCTCTCATTCAATTGGAGTGCATCGTTGTCGTTCATCCGAGGTTGTTGTGATCCATATGCTGGTGGTGGATGCATCGATGTTTGGTCATTTACACAGTGTCAGCGTATGTACATGCGATTTCGTTCGTCGCTGCTGTTGCTACTCGTCGTCGTCCTCGCTGTCGTCGTACTCGCTGCTGTCCGAGAACGTCTCCGGCAGTGCGACGTGCTTGGCGGCTCCTTTCGACCGCGTAACGCGCCGCGTTGAGGGCTTCGTGGACGCTGTCGCTGCGTTTGCGTCCGTGCGGTTCTCCTTTGACTGCTTCGCCGCCTTCGGTGCACGTGTCGGGCGTTCGTGCTTCTCCTTCTTGCTGGGCTTCGCGCTCTTGACCGTCTTGATAACCTTGGCAATCAAATTGTGCGACTCTTTCGGAGACGAACTCTCCTCCTTCGCCTTGCCTGCCGGCTTCTTGCTCGGCTTTGAGGGCTCAGGAGCGGATGTCTTTGTCGTGTTCCCACGCGCCGCCGACTGCTTTGCTGTCTTGGGGACATCCACCGTGGGCGACGGAGACCGCGACGGTGTCGACCGACGCTTGGCTTGTCCTTTACCAGCGTCTTCAGTCGCCAGGACGACTTTGGAAGCCGCTCCTTTGCTGGAGACGATCGTGTCCTTGGTCACGTCCCATATTGTCGCGCGGTCGCCAACGTCGAGCCGCAAGAACTGGTCACGTAGGCTGCGGTACAGCTCGACGCCGTTGGCAGCGCGCATGGCCGCTTGGAAGGCGTCTGACTGCGCGTGCTTGGCCACCTGGACCAGCCTCGCGTACTCCTGCGGCGTTGGCTTGTTGCGCGGCGCCTTCTTCTTCTTCTTCTTCTTCTTACCGGTCTCCTCGTCCTGGTCGGCGACCTGCTGCTGCTCCCACTGCTCGTAGTCGACCATGAGCAGCGTGTCAGCCGTCTTGTGCAGCGACTGGTTGGTCGCCGCGAGCACGAGCCGCAGGTTGCTGGGGTCGTTGAGGATCTCGCGCAGCTCGTCGCCGACACGCGCGGCCACGGGCAGCCGTGAGTTGAGCGTCATCATGACCTCGAGCCCGACGTAGTGCGCGGCCTGCATCTCGTCCTTGCGCGCAGCTTTGGACTGCGCGCGGCAGGCCTGCTGCTTGCTCGCCATGCGCAGATCGTGCGTGTGCAGCGCCGTGTTGGGCAGCGCGGCCAGCTCGCCGCGCTTGTCCATGGAGGCGAGCGCCTTCTCCCCGTGGCGCGCGATGGCCACCGAGACCATGGCCAGCTCCACGAGCTCGAGCTTGCCGTACGCGTCCAGGTGCTCCAGCGCACCAACGTTCTCGGCCACCCACGCGCGCAACTCGGGCTTGTTGGCGCGCGAGACCATGCGCTGGACGTCCCTCGCCAGCTCCGTGTCGTGGTTCTTGAAGAAGTTGCGGTACTTGGCGAACCGCGAGAGCCCGTCGCCGCCCTCGGCCGCCACGTCGCAGTCCTCCAGCTGCTTGAGCTGCTCCGCGCGCCGCGTGCTGCTCGCTGTGCAGATGTCGGCCAGCGACAGACCGGGAGACGCGCGGGCATGCCGGTCTTCATGGTCGGGAAGGTAGGGAAGGTCGTCCGCGAACAGCACGCGCGGCTTGGCCTGCGCCTTGTCCTTGCGGCGGCGGTCGTCGGCGAGAGGGACGGGCGAGCGAAGGACCTTGGTGCCAGGCGGAGGAGGCGACAGCGATCCCCGCGAAGACGACGCGCTCTTGCTCGACTTGCTGCCCATCGTGTCGCTTGGGGAGTGCCGACATGAGATGCTGGAAGATCGTCGTTATGGCTGCCAAATCTAAACCTGTGGAATATGATTCCTTACATGAGTTGTTTTGCGATTTGGATACTGAATGAGTTAGAAAAGGGATTAAAGCATTGCGTAAATGGATGAAGCGTGTCATTTGGTATATAGCTGCTCGGAGCAGTGGATTTTTGATGGTGAACAGCCACACCCGCCAAAATTCCAGGCAGTAATGGCGATGGCAACTCAGGCTCGGGCATGGGCATGTGTGAAGGTGCCGTGAGTCTTCACCCTCGATACCAGTGTTCAAGCAGCCTTGACGGCGGTCTTGCCTTGTTCTCGCAGTAGTCGATGGCGTCCGGGATCTGAGCTCGAGGCCCTCGGACTGGACCGGTTCACGCCCGCCAGCCTTGCGTTTGTCTCCGTGATCAGCGACACCAGGCGCGCAGATGTGAGGCACATAGTCGCCGAGCAGCGAACTGCGGATGGACGCCGACTTGATCAGCAGCTTGGGCATTAGTTCCTGCGCTAGCCAGTCGTCCTCCGTGGCGCTACCCAGACACATGTTGGCGTCGGTGGCATTGATCTCGACGTCGTGGTTCCTGACCACGACCGTGACGGTGCTCGCCTTGGGCAGAGCAGACACCTCGTCGAGGTGCGTGGCCCTGCAGAAGTCCACCGAGAGCTTGCGCACCTTCGGGGACTTTGGCACGACGGACGGACGAGTGGGGAATCGGCTTGATGCAGATTTCATGTTGAAGAGGACGACAGCGGCCTGGATCCTCCACAGTCGACGCCATTGCGGCGGATATGCACAGTCGAGTCGATGGCGTCGCCACTTCACGAACAGAAAAGAATATATATAGAGTGAAGCAGCCTATCGTTTTACCAAGTCTTTTTCATGATTTCAACATATCCCTGCCTCATTTGGATGTAATATAATATTGCGATGAATATGAGGTATAATAGTATCCTCCGCCCTTCGTCTCTTTTCGCCCAATGAGACGCGCGCGCCGTGCTGACGCAGGGTGGCGTCCAATCTTGGCGTGGCGCACCCCACTCGACCTTCACTCCGGCTTGTTGACTGCCACACCAACCCTGCACGTGAACTGTTTTGTCTCGGAGGTGTCCATACAAACCGCAAGTACTTTCACGGAAGTCACACGCATACTTTGATCTCTCGCTTGGCAGTGAAGTTTCCTACCGGGGAAAGGAAGGAAGAGAAAGGCAGGGCAAGGCACGCCGCGGTCTCTCTCTCCAAGGCCCCGCCGCGCGCCCCGCCCCGCTCCAGGACGCCCGCGGGTCTCGAGCGCCTCGTGCCGCGTGCTGTGGTCTCTGGCGCGCGTCCTCCGGCTCGGCGGTCGCTGGAATCGAAGCGCCGCGACTGACTGTCCGGAAAGGCGGCACTGATATGGAGACGGAGACGCGGGCGGAGACGCCGCCGCTGAGCGACGCCGCGGCATTCCGGCGCTATGTGCGCGCGCTGCCGCTGGACGACCTGGTGGGCGGGCGGATGGGCGAGTTGCTGCGGCTGCTGCGGCGCGGGGATGGCCGCGCGCCGCCCGCGACGAGCATCAACCCGGAGGTGACGAGCCTCGCGCGCTACGGCGTGTCCGTGGCGCGGCTGGGCGGCTTCCTGGACGCCATCCTGCTGGCGCACGCGACGGCGGCGGACGAGAGCGTGGAGGAGGCCGACCGCGTGGACAGCGCGGGCTTCTTCGAGCGCTTCAAGCAGCGCAGCGCCAACCAGGTGCTGTGCGGCTACCTCTTCCAGCGGAACGACATTGTGTTCAACTGCAAGACGTGCCAGGCCGACGAGACCTGCGTGCTGTGTCTCAAGTGCTTCCAGAACGGCAACCACGACGGGCACGACGTCTTTTTCCACCGCACGACGCCCGGCGGCGTCTGCGACTGCGGCGATAGCGAAGCCTGGGCGCCAGAGGGCTTCTGCATCCACCACGGCCTGCGGAATGGCAAAAGCAGCAACGACGGGGAAGAGGAGGTCAGCACCGCCGCCAGCGGGTCGATGCCGCTGCCTCCAGACCTGCTGCGCGTGGCTGACGCGCTCTTCGAGGCGGTCGTCGGCTTCTGCGTCGAGATGGCCCAGCGCTCCATCCACTCGTTCGATGCCGAGCGAGTCGACTCGCAGGGCCGACAAATGCTCCATGCGATCCGCGCGCAGCTCCAGCAGGAGAAGCAGGAGCAAAGCATCTTCACCTCGACGTTCCCGTTCTCCGCGGTCACAGGTGGTCCGACCGTGGACGAGCGGCAGTTCCACGTCCGGATCTGCAACGACGATGTGCACTCGGACGAGGATCTCATCCGCTCACTGAACCAGAAACGCATTCCGAACGCGGAAGAGCTCGTGCGCGCGATCGACTCGACCGGTTCGGAGCTCGTGTCGGTCAACCTAGCGCTGCGCCACGCGCTGACGCTCATGCAAGAGCTGAAGGCGGAGGGCTGGCACGTCAGCGTCGTCAACGATCAGCACATTCAGGACGAGGACGTGCTGCTCGCGGTGACGCGCTGGATCAAACACATCTGCTCGTTGTCCAAACCGCTCCACGAACTGTTCTGCGACAAGCTGTTCGCGATTCCGGACCTGGACCCCGACTCGTTGGTAGCACCAAAGGAGCCAATCCAGATCATGTTCCTCTCGGACGCGTACTTCCGCAAAGACATCGTGCTGGAGCTGTACGAGCTGTACTTGAAACTACAAGGCGACAAGGACCCGAAGCTCAAGTTCTCGATCGTGTTCATGAAGGTGTACAACCGCATGATGCTCAAGTACTTCTGCGGCATTGGCACCCGCGAGGAGTCGCTGTTCCAGTACGGTGTGCAGATCCTGACAACGCCATCGATCGTTAACTATCTCGCCGGAATGGGCCTTCTGGAGATGTTGCTCGACACGATCAACACTGCCCTCGATCTCGCCAAGCTCACGACCACACCGTTACCACCAGGAATTGCTTCCTCCGCCTCATCGTCCTCGTGGTCTATTGGAGGAACGACGGTGACGATCCCGTCCATGGGTGGACGCACATCGTCGCACCACCTCGTCAGCAGTGGGCGTGTCGGCGTTTCCCCCAGCAATATTTGGCGCACCCTCGACTGCGACCACCCGCTGCTGAAATTTCGCCGATACCACTTCGTCATTGAGCACCTCGGCTACGTCCTCGGGATCTCGTCCATGTGCAGCGAGCTGTTGTTGAGACCAGATCTACTGCGCAAGTGGTTTGACGCACTGAACCTGATCCAAGGACTTGATCCTCAAATTCGCATCCAAGAAGGCTGTGCGCACGTGACGTATGAAACGCAGACGTGGTTAACAGCGTTCAGCTTCCATTCGAACGTGAGCAAGAACATTGCGCTTCTCTCGAAGGGATTGCGATATCACGAAGGTGCCGATGCCGAGCGTGACAAGGAGAAGATGGTGCACAACATCCTGGGGTGTTTCTGGGAGCAGCTCGCCCGCTTTGGCATCCCAGAGAACCGCTTCCAACTATTTACGCCACCTCTCGGCTGCCTGACCGGGCTCTCGCGCGACGACACGATCGTCAAGTTCGACGTTGGCACCCAGCCTGTATCGTTCCACAACATGCTGCACAACCACGTGGCAAGCTTTTTGATCGAGACGCTCTACTACGGTCCGTCATCTACGTCGTCATTGGCAGTTGGAAGATCTGATGGAGACGATGAGAGTGGTTCCAAGGAGTCAGTGCCGTGGATCCGCGACTGGAAAGCGCTCATCCGAGCATCGTTGCTACGCGTGTTTGGCGACAACTGGGAGAACGGAGATCGCAAGCAAGAACTGCTGGAGTACGGGTTGCTTGAGTACCCACTGCGTACGCTTGTACTCTGCGCGCAAGTCCACTGCGGGCTGTGGATCCGCAACGGCCAGAACATGCAGCGTCAGGTCATCAACTACGTGACGCCGCCTTGGTGCAGTGAACTGCGGGACCTTGACTTGTTCCTCGTCCAAGTCAGCGCCGCCACCGTTGGGTTCCCGAAGTTCTTGACGATATTCTTTGACCGCTTCGGGTTAGCAGAGTGGCTGTTGACATGGGTTTACAGCCGCAGCGACTCGTCTGCTGACGAAGACTCCAGGCTATCACATTCGTCACGTGACTCGAAGCGTTCGACTGCACCATCGGCACTTGCGGCCTCGGCGCCGGACGACAAGCTTGTGGCGCTGCTGGAGATGGCGCTGGTCAATTTCATCTGGGTCGTCACTGAGCTCACCGTGCCGCTGCAAGCCATCGAAGATCAGGACACGGTCTTACGGCGTGAGATCGTGCATCGTTTGAGCCAGCAACCTTGTCGCCTGTCGGAACTGCTGGATCAAACGACATTCGTCGTGTCGACGCCTTTTGGCGGTATCTCTGCCCGTCCGAAGAAGCAGCATTTGGCTCGCGTTGAGCGGATATTGGAGGAGGTGGCTGACGAGCAGAGCAAGCGTGGCATGGCGAGCGGCGACGACTACGACGATGATGACGAGCACGGAGATTCTGCGATGGAGCCGGCGCTGTACGCGCTCAAGAAGGAGTTTTACCGCGAGTACGACCCTGCCTTCTTCCACTTGAGCCGCTCTGGCCATGAGAAGGCTCAGTTTGCTCGACAAGAAGCCCTGTTCAAGAGCTGGAAAGTGGAGGACGCGCCAATCCCGCTTGTGTCTGCTCTTCCACCTGCACACGTGTCACTTCAGCCGGTCCGCTTGATGGTCTTGGAACGGCCGCTGCTTGGAATCCTGCGCCTCATTCTGGAGGACGCGACGGATGGATCCTCGTCGCCGACCGTGAACGGGAAGAGAACCAACGTGATGGTAATCCTTCGTGCACTGCACTTGGTCAACCTTGTCGTGCTGGTTCTACAAGGAGGACGAGACTGTTCAACAGTTTCGTCGAGTGGCTCTGCCACGCGCTCCGGAGTCACTGTGTCGGAGATGAAGAGGCGGCAAACACTTGCGCTGTTGCGAAGCGGGCCTGAAGTGTTCGAGGATGAGGACTCCTCCCCAGGCAAGAAGCGCGTGAAGCGGCAGGACGATAGTGATGCGGACATCCACATGAGCAGCGAGTACGTTTGAACCTGTGGACGAGAGCTGTGCGTGGGGTCTTCAATGGGATGGCAAGAGTTTCTAACGTATTGTTGCTCTGATGCATAATGCAGCAGCGAGCAAGGTGCCAGCGACGCAAGCAGTCTCGGGGTGGAGGACCTGAGCATTGTTGCGCTGCTTGTGAACTTTTCGACGGACCAAGTGCAGAACGATCTCGAGACGTCCAAATCGACAATCTCGGCCATTTACTGGATCTTGCGCGAGCTCAGCGCCATGGACTCGACGATTCACGAATACGTGGACAGCCGAGTCTGGAGCAGTATGAAGAAGAAGGAAGCGAGTTTGATCGACCAAGGCCTGTCGAAGGCGCAGCTGAAGAAGCTGCACCAGCAACGCGCAATCGAGGCAATGCTCGCTCGGCAGAAGGCGTTCGCCAAGTCACAGATGTTCGCTGAGATGGAAGAGGACGACGACGTGGATGAGTTTGGCGACGGCGGTGGCTTGCACGGTGACGACCACGGCGGAGCGAGCAGCGGGAACGAGGCGAGCGCGCCGAACGCGATTGTGTACCGACCGCCGCCACCTCCAGACTGCATTATTTGCTCACAAAAGAAGAAGGGCGAGCCGGTTATGTACATCGGCCACGCGCAGATGACGCAGGTGACGACCCACGCGCTTGAGGACAAGCCGAATGAAGCTGACTCGAGTGCAAGCAGCGGTAGCAGTGATGGTGAAAGTGTTGACTCCGATGGGAACGGAAATGGCGCGGCAACTGCTGGCACCGCTACCGCTACCGCAAGCACACCAGCGACATCCTCGTCGACTATGCCGTTTCCGCCTCCGATCTACGTATCGCTTTGCGGTCACGCAGTGCATTTGCATTGCTGGAGGAAGTACTTTGACTCGGTCAAAGCGCAGTCGCGGTACAACCTCGAGCACTCGCAGGCCAACATTGCGTTCGACGCGCACTACGGCGAGTTCCTGTGTCCACTCTGCCAGGCGCTCAGCTCGATGTTGGTGCCGTACGTGCCGATCTCTCCGCCGCTGACGCTCGAAGATCGCGAGCAGGCGCGTGGCGCGATGGAGAGAGTCTTCCAGGCGAAGCAAGACACGGCATGCATCCTTTCGTGGCTGAGTGACGAACTCCCGAGTCGATTGGAAGAAATGGACGTGCGCTCGTCCGATGTGAGCGCGGACGACAGGAGCGCAGGTGCGGCTGGTGATCGCTCAGCCGAGTCGAGCGACAGCGACGATCGGGACGCCGATGAGGAAGACGCGGACGAGGAGGAGGAATTCTATGACGCGGACGACGATGAGCGTCTAGATGACGACGACTCCATGGGCGGAGATGACGCCGGGACCGATGGTTCAGTCCGCGCGACAGAGCGTGGGCACCGTCGTCAGCGTCAGCGGGATGACGCGCGCGCGATGAAGCAGTTCGCTGTCTCGTTCCTCGAGGCGATGCTGCGCTTCCAGCCAGAGATGACCACCCACGTGACGGCGGCAATGGCGGCACTGAAGAAGAGCTTCTTCGCGTCGGGTCCGCAGCTCGCGCACTTGATCTGGTCTTCGGTCGCCACGACCGTGGCCAGCGTGCAGCTGAGCGGCATGTCGGCTGCTATCTACACGCTCGAAATGTCTCGGCGTTCTCGCCGATCGTCAGCGCGCCGGCACCACCGCGGTGGGTTTGGCAGCTTTGGTAGCTCGTCCACACCTTCGGAGGTCTCGCCAGCTGCGTCTGCGTCTGCTGCGTCGTCCTTCTCGTCCCTGCGGATCACCTCCATCCTGAATCCGACGAAGGCGGCAGCGGCCGCCGGCCCGTGCCTGAAGACGCGTGTGGCCGTGTCGTTACCTGAGAGCCTCGAGTCTCAGCTGGACTCGAGCACGCCGAAGGACGACAGCAAGTTGAACGTGCTGCTTCGCTCGCTGAAGCGCCTACCACTGCTGTTCTCCAAGCACGACACACGCCAGCGCGCCTTTTACCGCGCCATGTGCGCTCCGATGGCAATGAATCTGCGGCTCGCGCTTGGGCCGGACGTGTGGAAGGAGAGCGTGAAGCTTGGTGCCCCCGCGCAGCTCGGGCAGCCACTGCTCGGCCAGGATCTGGTGTACACTTGTGTCGCCATCTGCAGCAGCATGTTGCACGCCAAGGCGGATGTGCTGCTGACGATCCGGTCATTCTGCGTGCTGCACATGGCACAAGTGCTGCTCCAGCTGTCAGTCATGCCGGCCGAGGCCGAGGATGACGAGGACGACGCAGAGGGGACGGAGAGTGACCGGCCGCTGCACGACGTGTCGTCGTCGTCCGACAGCGACGTGGACTCTCGGCGCAGCGCGTCGCACTCGCCGCCGCCTCCACTGGCTTCGCCCGCGGCACCGACGCCCCAGCAGCAACAGCAGCAGCACGAGCACACGTTACTGATGCAGCAGAGTCTGGAGCAGCTGATGAGCCGCTTGGCTGACGCTGCCGGCGTGGACGCTGTGATCCCTCGTGATGCTCTCGACGAGCAAGATGTGGAGGAGGAGGAGGACAGGGAAGAGAAGCGGTCTCCACCGCGGGGGAAGCAGCTTCTGTACCTGTTCCAGTCGAGCTGCCTGTCGTTCATGCGGCAGGTGACGCTGCTGTGCCGCGCCGTGTTCCGCGGCGAGAGCGATCCGGACGCGGCGTGGAGCGCCAACTTCGTGAGCTCGCTGCGGCTCAGCACCGACTACCAGGCCATGAGCCAGCAGCTGGGCGTGCCGACGGTGGACCAGGTGGCCGCGGACGAGCGCCTGCTAGCATACCTGCTGCGGGCCGCGGGCGAGCTGCAGCGCCGTCCATTCGCGTCCGCGCCGGTGGACGTGCAGCGGCGCTACCGACAGCACGGCCGTGTGGAGGCCATGCTGGCGGCGATCGACGAGGCCGTGCAGGACGCTGAGAGAGGCGACGCTGCGAGTCGGCGAGAGATCGTGCGCAGTAACCTGGATGCCATGCCGCCGCTGCCGCTACGGCTCGCTGAAGACGCGCCGACGAGTGGTGGCGCGGGGAATGAGGGCCGGCTGACCGACAGCAGTAAGAAGAAGAAGAAGAAGCGGTACCGGTTCGCGAACGTGCGACTGGTGCGGCTGGCGGCGTCGTACACGGACTTGCACGCCGAGGTGCTGGGCAAGAGCAAGTGCAAGCAGACGTGGAAGATGGTGGAGAACCCGGCCATCTGCCTCGTGTGCGCGCAGGTGCTGTGCGCGGGCACCGAGTGCTGCCGAAGACGCCGCGACGGCATGGGTGCGTGCACGCACCACGCCATGACGTGCGGCGCCGGCGCGGGGCTCTTCTTCCTCATGCGCTCCAGCTCGGTGCTGCTCGTGTTCGGCCCGCGCAGCTCGTACTTCGGCTCGCCGTACCTCGACATGTTCGGCGAGGAAGACATCAACGTGCGCCGCGGCCGCCCGCTCTTCCTGAGCGCCAAGCGCATGCGAGCGCTGCAGTCGCTGTACGCGAGCCACCAGCTCGCCAACGAGGTTGCGCGCAACCGCCGCACCTCGGACCAGTACATCCGCACCAGCTACTACTAGACATGGACACCAAGGGAGGAAGGACTCGACCCGATGACTGGCGAAGACCAGGGGCGAGCGACAGTAACGCGACATGGTAACGTGCCTTTCCCCCGAGCCCGCATCGACTCCCTCACTCACTGACTCACTCGTCACTCACTCGTCTCTCACGCACTCACGCACTCGTTCCGCCCGCACTCAGCTGTACACCTGGGCCACAACGTGGTGCGGCCGCGTGGACTTGACGGCCTCAGCGCGCGATCCGTCGCCGAGGTCGCCGCCCTGCGCCTCGCCCACCTGCACACGCGCAGCCTGCGCGAGCGCGTACGCGGGCGTGTCCACGCAGGGGCCGCCTTCGCGTCGACCGCCGTGCGCGCGGAAGAGCTGGCGGCTCTGCACGTCCGAGAGCGGCGCGTGCCACACGCGCAGGTCGTGCACGAGCCCGCTGAAGCCGAACCAGCCGCGGAAGCTCGGGGCCGGCTTGGCGGGCGACACGCCGCTCATGCAGCCCGTGCCGAGCGTCACGTGGCGCAGGCGCGGCCACTCGGGAATGAGCGGCCCGCGAGCCATCACGCGCTTCTCTCCGTCCAGGAACGCGCTCAGCTGCTGCTGCTGGTCGGTCAAGCCGCTCAGGCTGCTGCCCGTGTAGGTCAGCACGAGATGGTACCACTGGTTCGGGAGCAGGTCCGTCGCGACGACCAGTGGGCCGTCAGGCGTCGCCAGCAGGTCGCACCACAGCGCGCCGCTCGTGTCCACGACCAGCAGCGTGCGGTGCAGATACGGCCACACTTCGCTGCTGCTGCCCGCGCTCGAGCTGGTCGCCTCCACGTCCACGTCTTGCGCTCCAAGGAGGACGCCGCCGAAGTAGAAGTCCTCGCGCACGTCTGCGATGCTGAACCACACCTCGAGCGAGAACCCCTTCGACTGCCCGTGGTGCGTGCCGAAGACGTCGTCGAGCGAGCCAGGAAGCGCCAGCGCCGATCCGCGGTCGCGCCAGCGAGCGTCGACGCGGAGGCCGTGGAACCGGAAGCTGCTGGTCAGCGCGCTCGGGTCCCGGCGGAACGTCAGCTCGAGAGGCCGAGGCAGCGACTGCACCAGCGCGCCGAGCTGCAGCCGGTCCAGCGCGCCTCGCACGCGGCGGCCGTTGACGGCCACGATCTCGTCACCCAGCGCCACACGCCGCGAGGCCTCGAGCTCGCCCGCCGCGCCAGACTCGGAGCGCAGGAACTTGCTCAGAAGGATGCGGTTGCCGACCGAGTTGATCTTGACGCCCAGCCACTTGCTGCGCAACATCACGGTCACCGTGAACGCCTTCGAGTCTCCCTCATCCTCCTCGTCACCGGCGCCGTCGCTGCCGTTGGCCTCGTTCAGAGCGTCCGTACTGCCAGCGTCATAGTCCGAGGCGCCGCGTCCGAAGGTGCCCTTGCTGTACTTGCTGATGTCGCTGGTCGTGCTGCTCGGCCGGCGTCGATGGACATACGGAGAAGCGTCTCCTCCGCTGGCATTGGTGACCCGCGACGCCGGAGATGATAGCCCGCGGTGTCGACTGACGGACCCTGCAACACTGGAGAAGCCCTGGCTGGGAGCCCCGCCGATCGTCACGCGCATCAATGGCGCATCGCTCTGGCGTCTGCGAGGGATCGCGCTCATGGTCTCCGCCATGCCGTCGCTCACGGAGCCCCTGTTGCCGATCCGCACCGGCACCACGTCGTGCATACGAGAGGCCTCGCTGTTCTCGCTTCGGACGCCGTCGCGCGCCTGCTCCTCCTCCGCCAGCGCCTCCAGCTCGTCCACGACCGTCGCAATGTCCGGACGAGCGGCAGCGTTCACGTCGCACATGGCTTCGACCAGCGACGTGATGTTCTCATCCAGCGCCTTGGCCTCTGGCGGCAGCTCGCCGGCTCGGACGCGCCTCCGCACCTCTCGGTCGTCCAAGAAACCCCAGGGAAGCTCCCCCGCCAGCGCCTCCACGAGGCAGACACCCAACGCGTAGACGTCGGCTGCGAGCCCCACGTCGGCGTGAGCGCCAGCGTCCGCCTTGGACTTGCTAGCTGCAATCGCCTCGGGCGACTGCCAGCGCAACGAGGAGCGTCCTCGCTGCTGCCGCTGCCACTTGCGCAGCTGCTGCCTCCGCCGGTCTGCCGCTTTGTCTTGCGCTTGCTCCTCGTCGTCACTGCTCCAGACATCATTGCTGCCGTCGGCCGCGCTGCTGTCGTTGCTATCCACGCGGACGAGCGAGAAGGTGACGAGGTTGGCCAGCTTCGCTCGGTGGTCGTCCCCCACGAGGATGTTTGCGCAGCGCACGTCCCCGTGAGCGAGTCCCACGTCGTGAAGCGCCTGCAGCCCTCGCGCCGCCTGCGCTAGCAGCCGCAGCGCCAGTCGCTGGTGGTCCACCGAGATGCCGAGGTACTCGTCGAGCGTCACGACGGCTTCGCCCGGCGGCGCGGGGCACTCGAACGCGACGAACGGCGCGCGCGAGACGTGGCAGCCACCGACCGCTCCAAGCACGTTCGGGTGGCGCACGCTGGACAGCAGCGACGCCTCGTTCACCACCAGCGCGCTCTTCTTCCGCGCTTCGTCGCTCTCAGCGCTGTCGTCGCCGTCTCTGCTGACGAACTTGAGCACCACTCGCTGCTCGCGGCCGTCCGGCCGAGACCAGACCGCGTACAGCGCCTCGGCGCTCGTGCTGCCCGCCGCGTGCACGGACGCCGCGCCGTCTCGACCGCCGACGCTCTCGATGCGGATATCGCCCGTAGAGACGAACCAGGGCGGGAGGACCGGCACGGGCACCTCCGTGAACGTCACCAGGCGCCGAAAGAGCACGCGCAGCAGCTCCTCGTGGTCCTGCAGCAGCGGCGGCGGCGCCTTGGGACGCGCGGACGTCGCCGACGCCGCCGCCAGTCGCTCGAACGCGTGCTTGACGACAGCGAGCGCCTCCCGCTGGTCCACCGGCGCGCGCAGGTCTTCCAGCAGCAGGTCCGCGCGCTGCGTCGCCGTCTCGAGCATCTGCTGCTCCAGCGCCTCGACCAGGCGCGGCCACTCGCTCGCCCAGTCGCTCGCGGCGTCCGCGCTGCCGCTTGCGTCCAGCTCGCGGAACGCGACATCCAAGCGCTCGTGCAGGCTCCGCAGACTCGCCACGCGCTGCGCGTCCGCGAGCCGCAGCACCGTCGCGCGCGCCTCCTCGCGCCGCAGGACGGCGAGCGCCGCGTCCAGCAGCTCGAACACGCGCTCCTGTCTCGGGTCGGCGTCATGCCCGGCGCCGGCGTCGCTCCGCCCGGCGTCCAGCCGCTCGCCTGTCGACGCGACGCCCGCCAGCGCCGCCAGCCGCGAGAGCAGCAGCTCGCCCAGCGGCCGCAGCTCGCGCGCGCCGGCCACCAGGCGGCTCAGCTCGTCCAGCGCGTCCTCCATGCGGGGCTCACGGGTCGGGGAGGAGGCGGAGCAGGCCGCGCAAGTCGCGAGGAGCCGACGGAGATGGATATGAAGCGCGCGCGGAGCTCGGGAGGGGGCTTCCTCGTCGCGTCGGAGGAGCTGCTCGCGCGTTGGCTTCACAAGGTGACGCAGCCATCTGGCGGAGAAGGAAACCTCTTGAATTGAATATTTGTTGAAATCAATAATGTCTCGACGACGATGTGCTTTGATTTTGTATTGAAATGTGAATCGGTAACTAATGAATGTCTTGGTTGATAAAGACGAGTAGGATCGTATTCGGGATGTGATTGTTGAGACTCGCGAAATTGACTGTGGTGAAGACATATTTCAACCCAACGACAGCTGAGATGGATGTGCAGGATAGTCCTCTGTGACCAAATTGGACGATATATGTGTTTTCAAAGCGTTGAGAACGTATTCGACTTGATTGGATTCAAATCAACTTGATGATCGAGGTGCGAGTTTCTGATTGTGCAGGTTCAAGAGGGACTAGTTACCGTATTCATGGTACAACACACGAGAAACCGGTATCGGACCCGGTTTCTCACTAGTTGAGCCAGTAAACGAGGTGATCAGCAACCAAGTCCTGTGCGGATTGGCTCCATGATGTGTGTCATGATGCACCTGGCCCATTCCTCCCTCGTCCATCCTTCGCAGCAGCAAGCTCCCTGAAACAGCAACAAACACAGGCTGAATGCCGAGCTACCGGCGCCTGGACGTGCACGAGCTCTCGGCGGACTTCCGCCGGGCCACGCGGCTCGTCGAGGTGTCCGATCTGCCCAAGGCGAGCGCCGACTCGGTCGTAGTCAAGAACCACTACGTCGGGATCAATGCCACCGACGTCAACATCACCAGCGGCATGTACACGGGCGACCTGCCGCCTCCGTTCGGCAGCGGCCTGGACGCCGTGGGCGTCGTGACGGAGGTCGGCGCCGGCGTCACGGACATCAAGATCGGCGACGCCGTCGCCTACAGGAGTACGCCCATCGCCCTTGCCACTCGACGCCGCGAACTTCTTCACCTAGCTGACCATTCCTCCGTATTGACCACAGAGCGGGGAGCTTTCGCCGAGTACAACGAGGTGGACGTGCCTTCGATCGTCAAGGTGCCACAGCCGACGCCCGAGGCGCTGCCTCTGATCGTCTGCGGCAGCGCAGCCTCCATCTCTCTCGAGCAGGTTGGGCATATGAAGTCAGGAGAGACCGTGCTCGTGACGGCCGCTGCTGGTGGCACCGGCCAGTTCGTCGTCCAGCTCGCCAAGCTCGCCGGCAACCACGTCATCGGCACGACCAGCTCGGACGAGAAGGCCGCGTACCTCAAGTCGATCGGGTGCGACCGTGTGATCAACTACAACAAGGAGAGTGTGGACGAGGTGCTGAAGACGGAGTACCCGAAGGGCGTGGACCTCGTGTTCGAGACGGTCGGCGGCGACATGTTCAAGACGGCGGTCGACAACGTAGCTGTGAAGGGCCGAGTCCTTGTTCTAGGCCATGTGTCTGGGTACCTGGAGAGCACTGGGAAGGACAAGTTCCTGGTGCAGGAGCTGGTGCCAAAGCTGCTGCGCAAGTCGGCGTCGCTGCTCGGGTTTGGCGCGATCAACCACCGCGAGCACTTCCATCGGCACGTGGATCTGTTGCTGAAGCTGATCCACGAGGGAAAGCTCAAGGCGGGCGTCGACCCGGTCAAGTTCGAGGGTCTCGAGCAGATCCCGGACGCCATCGACTACTTGTTCGCGCGCAAGAACACAGGCAAGGTCGTCGTCAAGGTGGCTTGAGTCTCTGCATGAACGTCTGAAGCAACCAGTCGAAGCGCGTGTCACGATTACATTGACGCTATCTCATCCAAACCCCCTCACTTGGTCGCGACAGCATCGCTCTTTCCGCTCCAGGTGTTGGGCACCCGTCGCGCTGCATGGAGAACCACAGCTTGCTGCTGTTCCACAGACTCTCGGGGCTCTTAATGGCTGCTAGCTGGCGCGCATCCGCATCCGTCAGGACGGCGTCCCAGATGCGGAACTCGTCGATGAGTCCGTTGAAGCCGTACCAGCCGCGGTAGTCTCCGCTCGGGCAAGCATGCAGCCCAGCCGCGATGTATCCCGTGCCGATCTGGGCGTGCTTGAGTCGCTGCCAGTCGGGGTGCAGCCGCCCCGGAAGCGAGCTGGCCAGCTCTCCGTCGATGAAGACGCTCTGGTGGCCGACCTCTGCTATCTCGTCGCGCGAGAACGTGAGTGCCACGTGGTACCAGCGCCCGACCGTGAGTCGTCGGATCTTGTAGTGCTGCTCCTCGAGCACGGAGCAGAGCAGGTTGCAGTTGGCGTCCACGACCATGAAGTGCGCGCGCACGTGCGGCCAGAAGGGCGACGCGCAGGGCGAGCACTGCTGGCCAAAGACCACGCCGCCCAGGAACCGGTCGGCCTCTTCCTTGCCGCGTCGCCTGGGCAGCAGACAGATCCACGCATCGATGCTGAACCGGTTGGGGCCGCGGAGCCACCACCGATCGGTCTTGAGCCGCGTCTCGGCGTCTACCACCTCGACGAACTCGCGCTGGTCCTCTGCCGCGTCGTCTGCCATGCAGTCGTCCCTCAGTCCGGGCAGCTGCAGCACGCGGTGGCGCGCGAAGGCCTCCTTCCACGAGCGGGAACCCTCCGGCGGGCTGGTCGATGGTCTCGCAATGACCGCCTTGCCCAGCACACGCTCGCGCCACAGCGTCTCGTCCATCGCCGCCAGCAGCCGCCACGTCCACGCGTGCGCATGGGAGAGGCGGATCGCGTCCGTGCCCGTGAGGGACGCGAGCAGCAGCGCCCATACCTCGGCCGGCAGCGCCTCCCAAGGCGTCGTCATTCTCAGGTGGTGGGTGAACGAGCACCTTGAACCGGTGTGACAGTGAGGGTATGCTGTTTGCTGGTGAAATGACATGTGATGGTGTATTGACAGTAACGACCCAAACCAAAGGATTGTTTCCCCAAAGTTAAACTTTAACCCAAATCAAGACTGTGCGATTCAATTGTGAGTTGAGATGGAATGCGTCATCAGCAACACAATCCAAATCAATGACATGGACTCGATAACGACAATCATTCCAATACACCTCCTGTTTGACATGAACTATCACTCCTGTACCCCCACCTCGATAAGTGCGGACGCCACATCTCAAAGAACCCGAAGGAGGTCGAGCCGCCAAGGTGACCGATTGATCGCTCGGATCGCTGCTGCTTCTCCCGCGACGAGCATGGCGTCGTCGTCCCAGAGTGTGCTGCGTCTGTACCGCGAGATGCTGCGCAACGCGTCCAAGTTCGAGGTGCGTCGCACACCCCGGCGTGTGTCCACGTTTTGTTCTCTCCTCTCCAGCCATGCAGGTCGCGCTGACAGTTGGGTGGTCCTGGATGATGGGTGGTTGAACGCGCGGACGGACAACAGGGCTACAACTACCGCGCCTACGCGCTGCGACGCGTCAAGGAGGACTTCCGCAAGCACAAGGCGCTGGCGCCGGGCAGCGCCGAGCAGCAGCAGGCGCTGGCGAGCGCGAGGGAGCAGGCCAACGTGCTCTACCGCCAGGTCGTCGTCTCCAAGCTGTACCCGCCGGAGACCAAGAGCATCATGGACATGGCGCACTAGGCCACCAGGCCGGCGCAGTAGATGGCAGGCCCGATAAGCAACAGGTTCAGTCCACGCCGAGGTGCATTGCGTCGGGCTCGCTAACTGGGGCTTAGATCTTGTGCGAGCGGAAGAGCGTCTCGCCCATTTTGAACTTGAACTTCTTGCCGCGCAGCTGCTCGAGCGCCGCGTCGGCCGTCGAGGACGAGCCCGACGACATGGACAGCGGCCGCTTCGCGTGGCGGTCCTCGTCGGCCGAGTCCCCGGGCTTGCGTCCGAGCATGGACGAGGACGAGGACGACCCGCCGCCGGTGCCTGGCCCGGCGTGGCGGGAGCCGTGCATCATGAGGAGGCGGTTCTTGCTCTCCTCCATCATCAGGCGGAGGCTCTCGAACCCGCCAGCCCAGTCCGCCGGCTTGTCCTGCACCGTGTGCGCCACCGCGATGGGCGTCGTGTCGCCCCACAGCCGGCGGTAGAGCACGATCAGCGCCACGCGCAGGCGCTGGTCCACGGCCGCGCGCGCGTTCATGAGCCGCCACAGCTGCTCCGCGATGCGCTTGGCCGTCGTGCTGTCGTCGCGCACCTTAGCGAGGCTCGGCAGCTCGAACAGCTCGAGCACCTTGTCCTTCTCGGGGCTCTTGAGCACGAACGCCGCCGGGTCGCGCATCTGGATGTACATCATGATCGACAGCGTGAACGAGTGGTCCGACGTCGCCAGCACCTGCGTCGACACGATCGGCGGGAACCCGCGCATGCAGTTGAGGCACACTTGCACGCAGAACAGGCGGATGCCCGCCGACTCCTCCGCCTCCAGCAGCTCGCACACCCACAGCAGCGCGGCCGGAGGGCCATAGACGTGCTCTAGCAACTCCCGCGTCGACGCCTTGTTGATCGCGCGCATGTTGCTCGTCGCGCCAGCTCCCGACGCGCTCGCATCCTCGGCAAAGTACAAGCGGATGATGCTCTCCATTGCTGCTTTGCGCACGACGCTCGGGTGGCGCGGAGACGCGTACTCGTAGAAGTTGACGAGCTTCTCATCGCACCGCCCGGCTAGCACGAGGTTGCAGAGCGCTTCGATGCAGCACACCGTGATCGTCTTGTGGTAGCTCGGCTGCACCTGGTCATAGTGCAGGTACCGCAGGATCTCGTTCACCACCTTGGCATCTGCGGGCGAGTTCGGCGCGCGGTCCATGTTGAGCAGCGACAGCGCAACCACGGTCGTGCCGATGTAGAAGCAGTCGTCCGCCACCTGCGACTGGTCATCCATCTCGACGTAGTTCTTCGAGTTGTCGTTCTCATACAGCAGCTGCAGCAAGAACGTCTCGATCTCGGGCGGCGACTTGCCATTCTGCGCGCGGATCATCGCGAGCGCCTTGGGCACCGTCTTCTTGATCTCGTACTCCCCTGCTGCGTAGTCCTGCACCTGGATCTGCTTGCTTGAAATCGACGCCTGCTGGGCTCCGAGCGCCTCGAGGATGACCTTACCACCGGACGGTAAGAAGTAGTTCGGCAGCGGCATGTCCGTCGTCCGGTCGAAAAAGTGCTCCTTAAAGATGCGGAACAGGTTGTGCATGGCCTTCCAGATCGGCAGCTGCGTGTTCGCGTTCGTCAACGGCGCGTGGATCGACTGCCAGATCCCCAGCGACAGTGCCGCCTCCGCTCGCAATCGACGCGAGTGCGTCGTCAAGCCGCTCATGCACTCGGTCAGGACGCGGCATGACATGACGTTCGGCTTCTCGTGCGGCTGGTGGAACAGCGCAAGCGCGCGGGCGGCATGCACGCGCGAGCCCACCTTCTTGTCCGAGAGCAACTGCTCCATCCAGTTGAAGTCGGGCTGGTGCATCACCACGTGGCGGAGCCAAGCACAGCCCGTGTCAATCTTGACCCAGTACACGGGTGTGTCGTTCAGTCCCATGCCAGCACCTGTGACGGAGACCGAGTCGTCCGGATCGGCCAGGCCCTGACGCTTTCGGCGCTTCTTGCGCACCTTCGAGTGGCATGGGAAGTCCCACTTGTGCCGCTTGTGCTCGATGCGCTTCTGGTACGTGTATTCGCTCGTGTCTTCCACGATCGTAATCTGGATGGGGCCGGTGTAGAGCTTCCCTCCAGGAGGAACCTCTTGCTGCAGCACAACCTCGGCTTGCGTCTGCTTACGGTTGTACCAGTAGCCGACGGTGAAGAACGGCATGCCCGCTTCCAAGATCCACGAGCTCAAGAACGACTTGGTCAGGTCCTGACCCGGAGCCCCAGCGATAGCCTTGACCATTTTGAGGAACGAGAGCGTGGAAAGAGGTTCGCTCAACGCAGAGCTCGACGCCTTATCACCCAGCTTCCCCTTGCTTGTATCGCCGTCGCCACCGTTCGCGTCGTCATCACCACCATCGCGAGCGAGCTGCTTTTTGTCGTCGGTGCCAGTTCCTTCACCATCCTCGTCTTTACCGTCGCCGTTTGCAGCTGGAAGCTCACTTCCCGATCCACCTGCCACAACTCGCTGAATGGCAATCGCCAAGTGCTTCTGCCCCACTCGCTGCTCGATCATGTGCATCACTAGCGGCGCCTTCACCTCGAGGAACGGCAACGATGATGGGTCATACTCGGCGTACACGTCAACCTCCAACGACAGTAGCGCCGGCGAGTGACTGTCCGTGGTCAACTCCATCGTCGTCAGCGCATCCATTGCGAGCTGGATGCGGTACCCGTACTCCTCCTCTCCGTAGATCGATCGCACGTACGTGTTGACCAAGTGGCCGATCACGCCAATCAGCACCCACGCGTCTTTCGTGGTCTGAATCCCAACAGCACCGCTGATCCAGCTCCCGACCAGCGCTTTCACCTGCATCAAGTGCGACGGCAGCTCGCGGTCGATGATGCGAGGTCCATGCAGCAGGTTCTGGTCGAGGATGGAGCACCCAGCGCAATACTGCAGCTCCTCCGGTGGGTCCTCGACAAACACCTGCTGGTACGTCTTGAACGGGTACTTGGCCGCCAGGTTTTGCTCAAAGTACTTCATGGTTGACGACAGCTTGGACGTGCAGTAGACGAGGTCTTCAAAGCACTCGGGCAGCGCAAAGTGCGTCATGCGCGGCATCTCGGGCGGGACGTACAGGCGGAACGGGCCGACCGCAAAGCCGATCGACGAGCAGCTGGTCTTCTTGTTCACCACGTACCGGAACGTGCGCCATTGGCCGTCCGCGTCCACGAGCTGCTGCACCATTTGCCCGCTGCAGACCGCGACGCACCAGTACGGGACCGTCAGCTCGAGGCGGAACGGGCATGTGTCTCTCAGTGTGTCTCGGCACGGCATCCACGTGCGCGCGCCGTCGCACAGCCCGCCGAACGGGCCGCAGTACGTGTACATGTGCGGCGACCGCTTGGGCTGGTACTGTTCGTCCGGCAGCACGAAGCGGAGGCCGCCCGACGGGTCGCTCAACTCGTACTCGATGCGCACCACCAGCGGCTTGTAGCCCGTGGTGCTGCTCGGCAGCTTGTCGACGTCCCACGGGTCGAGCACCACGCGCAGCTCGCCGTCTTCCCCTTCCTCCTCGTCCTCCTCGTCCTCCTCGTCCTCGTCCTCGTCCTCATCGTCCGTCGCGCCGGACCCGGCGTCCTTGGTCTGGCTCCCGTCATCCTCCTCGAACCGCACGTCGCGAGGAATCTGCACGACCAGCTCGCCCTCCTTGGATGCCACGATCGAGCCGCGGTAGAACAGGTCGAAGGTTGCCAGGTCCCGGTAGCTCTCGTCCACAACCTCCCCTAAGAAGTCCAGCTGCTCGAAGGCGGCTACCAGCCCGTTCACGCTCACCGACTTGACGCGCAGCTGCCGCGCGTGCAGCCGCACGACCTGGAGACCCGCGGCGCACGGCGCCAGCACCACCTCGGCCACGCCCGACACGTGGCGCGCCAGCACGTCGATCTTGAGCGCCGCGCGCTGCTGCAGGTACTCGTAGTCGCGCATCATCTTGCCCAAGGCAAGGGTACGCCGCCCTTTCTCGGCTGATGGAGAGGGTACCGTCGCCTGCTCTACCCGCCGCTACAGGGGTTAGAAGCGCGGGGACGATCTGGAGAGACCCACGAGCGACTGTAAGAGGCGCCCGCACTCTTGGTACGCGTCTGCTTCCCGTGCTTCGGCCGCAAGCCGTCCGGCCGCCGTCCCCCCCCGTGCCGCGTCCGCGGTCACCCTGCACTCGAGGTTGTTGGCCTTTGGAGCAAAATGGAAAGTGTGGAGGTTACGGGGTACCCCCTGGGAAACCGAGAAGGGGGTACGAACATAACCCAGGGTTACCGCATGTGTGGAATGGGTAACCCGCTGCTCGCGTGGTGCTGCACGACTTGGAGCGTGGCAAGCTGCCATGGACCAACCGCACGTGCCAAGTGTATCGGTTGTGTGTGCGTCTGTGAGTCTGCGTACGGCATGGAGGAGAGCCACGTCGTGTTCACGCTCAAAGTGTCAACAGCGAAGCCCCCATGCAAACGCACTTCAACATTCCCCAAGTTGCAGAAGCCACGCCCGAACCTGTTGGCGTATATTGTAGGAGAGATGCCATGCAGCTTGAACTGCAGCATCGCGCTAACCTCTGGTGGGCGTCAGCGGCGACACGAGCGGCTGGAAGACAGGGCTCGCGCGGTTGAAAGCGACGCCAGAGGCTTGCATTTCGAGGTCGACAGCCCCATCCTTCGTGCCGAGTCGACCGGGTCGATACATGGCATATAACGCGATCGGGATCCCCGTCAGCACGAGGCCGGCCACGTTCGGCACGATGATGAAGAGATCGTCGTCGACGATTCCATTGAGCAACCACAGTAGGCAGTTGATCCAGATGGCGCAGCTGATGAAGATGGGGATTGAGTCCGCCGACTTGGTCGCGATCACCTGTCGAAGCTTTTCAAGCGGCGCGATGTCCATGGCTAGCGACGTGGCGTCTGCGAGGTACCCGAGCACAATGGAGAGCTGGTGCTTGGACTGGTGGATTGCGCCGGCAGCAACTAGCACCACATACAGCGATACCAGCACGACAACCAGCAGCGACCCGCCGACCGCTGTGATCACGTAGCTGCGGTTGGTGCTGCACCGCGCGTAGACGACGACGCAGATGATTGACATGACCTCTCCGAAGACGGACACAGATAACAGGGGGAAGATGTTGTCCGCCGCGTAACCATAGACAAGCCTGGCAGTGAATGAATGGATCGAGGAAAGAGTCAATACTGAAGTACATCATTCAGCGAGGCAACCAAGGAACGGAGAGACACACCACAAGTGATTGCAGACCCACAGCGCGACGATCGGCGCGATGGGCATGGCGTTCATGGTGTGGCGGCGATAGGCACGATATAGCTCTGGCACAGGGCTGAACCTCATTGCGACCTGGGTGACGACCGTCAACACCTCCAGCGTTGTGATCAGCGCCGAGCTTGTCATTCTAAAGGTGGAATCTGAAAGTGGGGGAGGGGGGCATGTGGAGTCCACAGTGTGGACCGGTGACTGGCTGTTCCTGGCGCACGAACATGTTGAGATGTCGTTTGAGAGTGCATCTAAACAACAAAGACGGTGCTGTACACTAAATAGTGAAAGCATTTGGTCGAAACTACCACGTCAGGAGAATGGGAACCAAGCAACTACGAATGCTCGGACCAACCAATAGGACAATCGTCACGACTCCAATCATGATGGAAACCTTGCGCGGCAGCTGTGTCTATTACCGTGTTGCTAGAAGAGTCATTCGTGTATTCTCCATGCCGAGCCGCCGGTTAGGATCGAATGGGTTCCAGCGGCGACACAGCCGGCCGGAAGGATGCACCACTGGGCGATACTTGGTCACAAGCCGACTGCATCTCGAGATCCACAGGGAGCTCGAGCTTGTCTACTGCGTTGCCGATGTTGCGGGGCGGTCGGTAGATGAAGTAAAGCACCACTTGGATTGCGCCTAGCGCCGCGCCGATGACGTTGGGCACGATGAGGAAGTTGTCGTGCTTGACGACCCCAGACGACATCCAAAGCACGCAGTTGACAAAGATCGCGGAGCTCATGAGCACCGGAATGGGAGCCGCCGACTTGGTGATCAGGACTTGCTTCACCTTCTCGAGCGGTGCCAGGAACGCGAACATGTTCTGGATGTTGGTCGCGTACCCGAGAACCAGCTTGAAGTCGTCTTTCGATTGGTGGATGGCGCCAACCGCGAACAGCAAAACGTAGATCGTGGCCGGGACGATCAAGAGCATCGTCATGCTGATGGATTTCGCAATGTAGGCACGCTCCTTGCTCCATCGGGTGTAGCACGCAACGTAGAGGGATGCCATGATCAGTCCGAAGATGGAGATGGCCACGAGAGGGAAGACGTTGTCCGACCCATAGCCGTAAAGCAGCCTGGTCAACACGATAGCGTTAGGCGATGATTGACATCCGTTTCGCAGCCAGGAGAGATCCATGCGTACCAGAAGTAGTTGTTCAGCCACATGGTCACAAGCGGGAGCACGACCATCTCGCCCGTGTGCTTCTGACGGTGAACACGATATGTATCCGGCAACGGGCTCAAGATCGACAGGAAGTTGGAGATGAACGAGAGCACCCCGAGGGTCGTTTCAGCGGTTGAGGTCGTCATCTTGTCGCTTGTGGTGCAGTGCACGATGGTATTCTGTGCTCACGTCTGCGTTGCCTGGACAAAGGAGAAATGGAGCGGACAAGGGCTCAGCTGAAAGAGCCTGTTGCCCGCGGCTCCAACCGAGGGATGGCGCATTGCTCTTCACTGATTGTTTCTGCTGAAGAAGTTGCAGCCATGTGAGCCAAGCCAAGCTGCGCCTGCATTCGTGTTGGAGAGAGTATGGGGACAGCGGGAACAGTGTGCCTCTTTGGGTGATTGGATGCGTGCTCTCATTGATGCGTCGCATAAATGCCTGGTCAGCGGCACATCCCACGACGACGACGACAAGAAGGCATCCAATCACGTTGATGGGGTGCTGCGAGCCGTGCGCCTTTTCAAAGTGGCATCAGTCCGATCTTCGTCCCCTAATGCCGTGGTTGATCCTTTCTTGTGGCCGGGCACAATACTCTTCACAGAGAAGGTAACAGTGCTCTCCACGGTGAAGTTCATTCGCGAATCTCCGAGCAGTGCGATCTGAAGTTCATTCTAACATAATCCACGAAAGGACACGTTGAAGACAAGCACAAATGCATTTGTTGTATTTCAAGGTCTTACTGCTTGATAGGGGCTAATGGAGACGACAGTGGCTGGAACACTGGGCTTTTAGGTGAGCACATGGGCGTCTTTGAGTCCATCGCGATGTCGACGACGACGTCGATCTTCTCGTCGGCCATGCCGTTGACAGGCACGAGTCGGCCGGGGCGGTAGACAAAGTACAGCGCGATCTGGATGAGAGTGATGACAACACCCACCGAGTTGGGCACGAGGATGAAGAGGTCGTTGTCGGCGATGCCGTTGATAAGCCACAGCAGGCTGTTGATGCAGATGACGACGCACATGAGCACGGGGATGGCAGCCGACGACTTGGTGAGGATCACGTGCTTGATCTTCTCGAACGGCGAGGCGAACAGGACGAACGTCGTCGCGTCCGACAAATACCCCAGGACGAGGCCAAACGAGTGGTTCGACTGGTGAACCGCACCGCTCTCGACGAGGACGAAGTAGATCGTCACGAGTGTGATCGGCACTAGCCCATACGCGAGGGTTTTGACGATGTACACGCGGTCGTCGCAGTACCGCACGTAGATGATGATCAGCACGGTGGTCGCGATCTCGCCGAAGATGCACACGGACAGCAGCGGGAAGATGTTGTTGATCGCATAGCCGTAGAGCCCCCTGCACCGCACCACATGCACCCCTGTGAGCTCAACCGGTCGTCGTTCCCTCCACTAGGAGACAACGCCGACGACGTACCAGACGTGGTTGGACAACAGCATCGACACGAGCGGCATGAAGGCCATCACGCCCGTGCTCTTCTGCTTGTGCACGCGGATCAGCTCCGGCACGGGGCTCAACCGCACGGAGATCTGCGAGATGACGGTCAGCACGCCGAGCACCGTGATGAGCGTCGACTGGCCCATTGTCTTCCTTGTTCGAGTTCACGACGTCGTCAAGGGAACGATAAACGCGGAATGGCGATTGCACCGGTCGACGGAGCGCCACGCTGAGACAACCACGCTATGAACCGCCCGGCGTGGCGACGCATGCGAGCGCCACGAAAGCTCCAGTGGAGCAGAGCGTCTCCGCTGGCCACGGGATGAGGATGAGCGCGATCGATGTGCGTGCGACCGCCCACGAGCAGCTTCCAAACTCCTCTAAACTGCCCACACATCCAAACAATCGTTTTTTGCGATATAATTGGCTGAAAATAGGTAGAATTGGTGGCGGTGATTGGCTGAAAAGCGCGGGGAGGACACACATCAACCTCGTCGAATGAAACGAACCTCAACGGCGGAAGTGCTCTTCACGTTTCGCTTGCTGTCTGCTTTGCCCTGCGATCCTGCGCGTGTCCTTTCATGGCTTCAAGGGAACTAGCGGCGAGGCGAACGGCTCGAACGCGGAGGTGGCGGGCGAGACTGGATCCTGCCGCTCGAGGTCGTCCTTGCTCGTTGCCGAGCTTCGTGGACGGTATATGAAGTAGAGCAGCACCTGAACAGCGCCGAGCACTGCACCGACGGCGTTTGGGACCAGCAGATACATGTCGTGATCCACGACGCCGGTCACGAACCAGAGGAGGCTGTTGAAGCCGATCGCGGCGCTCATGAGAACTGGGATCGAAGCCGCCGACTTGGTCACGAGCACTTGCTTGACCTTCTCCAGCGGCGAGACATACAGCACAAAGTTCATGGCGACTGCGAGATACCCGAGGATGTCTCCAACTTGATCATCGGACTGGTGGATCGCGTTGACCTCCGCCAGGATCAAGTACACTGTGACTGGAACAAACACGACGAGTCCCAAGCCGACAGCTTTCGCGACGTACGCGCGGTCCCTGCAGTGATACGTGTAGAAGACGATATACAGGATCGACATGAACTCTGCAAAGACGCAGACCGAGAATAGCGGGAAGATGTTGCCCGTCGGATACGCGTAGACCACCCTGAGTCGAGTGGAGCCGAGGACGGTCAGTACAGTTCCGATAGAACAGTCGGCGTGCATTCGAACGCACCATAGATGGTTGTTGATCCACATCGCGACCAGCGGAGAGATGATCATGTCACCGAGGATCTTCGTCGTGTGCACGCGATACAGCTCTGGCGCGGGGCTGAGCGTCAACGCCACTTGAGAGATGGTGGTGAGCACGCCCAGAGCTGTGACCAGTGCCGAGTTTGTCATCGCGAGGCGTCAAAAGGCGTGTAAAGCTTGTTCGACGTCTAGCTGAATGCGGAATGTCATGGAGCAAGCAGGGCTTTGATGGCGAAGGGCGGCAAGAGCCGCATCGAGCACTGATCGATGCACTGTCGTCTGTAAGCAAGCTTATTGCAATTGGTTGATATTATCGAGCACGAGTGATTGATTGGTCAGTTAGAGTGTCTCTAAGCACGTCATGCGACTGTTTCGAACGGACAAAGCAACGATTCCCATCCAATCCAAAAAGGTGGATGGATGCAGTTGTTTGATCAGTCGCCTTACATTGTCCTGACCAGGATAAAGACTAAGCTGTCTATGCCTCCAGCACCACCCAGTCAACTGCAACGTTGCGTTCCCAATGCAACGTGGTTAGGAACAGTGATATATATTGTGCAAGGCTCGCCCGAACTGCTTGTTGGGCTGATGAGTAGCAAACTCAACCGATCAATTCCATTCGTCACTGCTGGAGGGGAGCTAATGGTGACACCAGTGGCTGGAAGGCTGGGCTTCTCGGCGTCGCTTGCATCTCGAGGTCGTCCGGGAGATCGGCTTTCACACAAGCCTCGCCTGTGGGTTTCGGGTATCGGCCGGGCCGGTAGATGAAGTACAGCGCAACTTGGATGGCAGCCAACGTGGTGCCGATCGCGTTTGGCACAAGGATGAAGAAGTCGCTGTCGACGATTCCGGTGACGAACCAGAGAGCGCAGTTGGTGCACAGCATCGCGCTCATAAGCACCGGGATCGAAGCCGCCGACTTGGTTACGATCACTTGCCTTACCTTCTCAAGCGGTGAGAGGTACAGGAAGAAGTTCATGGCGTCTGCCAGATACCCAAGCACGCTTGTCTTCTGCCCTTCCGTCAAGTGGATTGCGTCCGTCTCGACCAAGACCAAGAACGCCGTCACGGGGACAAACACAAGCGCTCCAACGGCGACCACTTTGACGACGTACAGGCGCTCCTTGCTCCACCGAGTGTACACGCTGATGTAGAGGATCGCCAGCACTTCACCGACCACCGATATAATCAGCAACGGGAATATGTTGTCCGTCACGTATGCGTACAATAGCCTGTATGAGTGGAGAGTTCAGATGTGAATGGCTGGTGCAGAGGGTCAGCAATAGCATGTAGCAACCGTGGGTACGCACCACAAGTGGTTGCTGATCCACATGGCAACAAGCGGGAACACGATCATGACGCCCGTGTTTCGGTTTCGATGGACACGATACATGTCCGGGACAGGACTCAGCGCGAGCGCGATGTTCGAAATGGTCGTGAGCACGCCGAGTACAGTGTCGAGCGTCGAGTCCCCCATCGTCGAGTCTGCTTCAGTGCGATCACCAGGTCTGGGTCGACAGGTCTGGGCTGGAAAGGTCCTCGTCAGGGCTGAGCAAAAGCTGGAATGGAGCGCTCGAACTCATACACCGCCGCCTCGAGGAAACAGTGCAAAGGCTCTCGTGCTCCGGCCACACTCGCGGCTGGACCAAATGTCTGAGGGTTGGTTTCATGTGATGCGCGCGTCAACTGCTCCATCGTTTTGATTGTCGTTTCGACAGGAGGGCGATGATTGGTTGAATAGTCAAACTTCGCCGTCCGATTGGTCGATAATCTGTCGACGAGGATCTTCAAATCCCCTGCTGCCTCATCTAATCCTCGAGCTTGGATGGTGCTGTGGAGGCATGCTCTTGCACCAGGATGCAATCAAGGCACCGCAAATGGACAAAGCCCAGACTGGCGACAGCAGGTTTGTGCCTGTCACTTGTCAAATCGGGGGATGGATTTCATCATGGAACGCATTCCACTGGTCGATGTGGACAAGGTTGTCCTGAGTGGTGATCGAATCATCTGTGAGAAACACCGCCGCCAGCCAATCCATCCGAGAGCGCATGACGTAGTCGATGCTCGCGGAGCGACGACCAAGTGATGCGCTTGCAAATCCACCAGTGCTGCCTGATATCGATCCTAGTACTTCCAAGTATCACAGCCCAGGAGCACCTGGCTGGTTTCCTCACGTAAATTATCAGGATCGCGCGCTCGCTGCCTCAAGCTGGTGGCATTTCAGCCGTCCATTCGTGCGTCACTCATTCCACAAATCGCCGTCAATGAGCCTGACTGAAAGCACGCACGCAGCCCACGCATGGCCTCCCCTCGGAACTCCATGGATGCACCGCGAGCTTCTTGACAGGCATCGACCTCTCCTAGCTCTCAGGTCGGCATGGGCTTCGTCTCTTATTACCCAGACTGAAGAATGCGGCTTCACTGGCGACACGACTTCCATGAGCTTGTTGAAAACCTTCGCGTCTAGCCGTACTCGCTGAGCGCGAGCGACGTGAACACTCTGTATGGGCCTCGCAGCCGACAGTTCGCCGGATTGCTGACCCGCTCGACCTGGTTCTCCCTCCGACGTGATTCGCCATCGATAGCAGCAGGAGGATGCCGTCTAGTGCAGTGCGCTCGTCCAAGCGAGTCGGTCGCCCTGCTGACCCGACATCAAGTCCGACGCTCACGCGGCGCAGTATTTCGCCGTTTGTAGAGCCCTTGAGCTGATCTGTTGCACGGGATGCGGGGTGCTGTCCTCAAGAACGGATAGCTGGCTGTCGTTTCCACACATCAGCTGGAAAAATTCTGCCATCTAGACACTTCACGGCATTGAAATCCACAAGCCCAACTGAGGACTATCAGCCTTGCCGGGAATTCTCTGGTATCCCAGGGTCCTGCAAGTGTCAAAGCTCGCTTGCCGCGTTCTCTGACATTCCAGACCCCCGCAGTGACCAAAGCTCGCTCACCACATCATATGTCATCTCGCCACGAACTGAATCCCGCCCGCATGATGGACGCACTCGATCGCCTATCAGAATGCACCGGGATAGTACACGTGGTCTGTGGTGCGACGGATATATCACGCGTCTGCTTGTAGATGCCCACAGCCGCTTGCCCGACTCGGGACAGCGCCACTGAGTCGATCCGCTTGGAGGCACACACCCCTTTCTACCACGCCAGTCACTCGCAGTTCCTCAGCTAGCACCTCCGAGCAACGTGGATCAACATGACGCTCACGAGTGTCGCCGTCGTCTGCCGCGAACGCCCAGCCATCGACGCGCTGGACCACGTCGTCCAAATGTTCAGCGACCTCCTCGACCACTCTGAACGCTGGAGCATCCCCGACGCGGCCGGTGCAGGCCACCTCCATCTCCTCCAGCGTCTCGCAGCTCCAGCATCCAACGCTGACTCCACTCCAGTTGTCGGGAAGAAGGTCCTTCGCAGCGCCATGCGGAGAGCAGCGGAGAACGGCCATCTTCACGTCATGAACTGGCTACGAGTATCGTTCCCTCCTGAGCTGGAGCTCGACATCGCTCGTGGCGCCTTGTCGAAGGCCGTCGCTGCAGGGCACGTTGAGGTCGCGCAGTGGGTCGATGCCAACTACCCTGAGGAGCCATGCGAGGCGATGGCTATCATCAGTGCCGTGCGAGGTGGACACCTCTCAATGATTCAGTGGGTCGTCCGCCGGCGGCGACTCGAGTGGATCGTCGCGGTCGCGTTCTTCGACCCTTTAGTCGAGGCGGTCACCCGCGGCCAGCTTTGCGTCGTGCAGTGGATCTGTCGGTGGACGATGGCACCTCGCGACATTGAGCGATTGACTGTGATCGCGCAGTGCCACGGCCATGCACAAGTCGCGGAATGGCTCGCGGCATTCGAGCCACGGCAACGCATTTCGTTATCTTCCCAGTCTTCGGAGCAGTCCTGCAGCGATCCATCTCCCAGCCGATGCAGCGTGGCGGCCACGACATGTGCGCGTTTGACAACAGTGTTGCCGTAGAAGAAGCGTCGAGCACCTTATCAATAAAGCAAGCGACGAGTTCAACCCGCCTCTGAAGATTATAAAAGACCAAGTCGAACGTTGCCCACAGCAGTCGATGTGCAGCGAACAGACACTTGTCAACGCCACACAGCACCACCTGTTGCTGGCGGTTGCTAGCGGTTGCTAGTGCCCAATCCATCCTTGACGCATCGACGATCTGGTGTCCGACACGACCGACGAACATCAAAGCAATTCGAGTCCTCACTGTTGATGCTGCTGCGACCGAACCCAACTGAGGCAGCGCGAAGCCTCTGAGGATCAAGGACGCGCTCGCCATTCTCCTGCTTCCTGACCGCTTGTGTTGATTCATCACTGGAGAACAGGAGGAGCAACCCGAACTTCAAGTGGTTCCATGAGTTTGTCAAACGCCGATCGATGATGGCAGGCACGACAAGGTCGAATCATCACGACGGATGGCATCTGCTGCTAAAATCCTTTTTCACTTACTGTCCGATACAAATCGACGTGACCCTCCTTCGTTTGTGCGTCTGTCCCAGCCGAACTGACCTGCATTCCAGACCAACAATCGCTCTTTTCTCGTCGGAGATTGGCTGAAATACCGCTTTCAACGCAATCGCCACCAGACGACCTCCATGCTCGCGTGAATGCCGTCGGCCGGCATGCGTCCCCGCTGGCCGCTCCTGCCGCCATGTGACGACCTCGACGGCGCCTCCCGGTCGCCAACGCCCACCTCCTGCTCCCTCCATTGCCGCCTCGCTCTCCCCTCGCCTCGCGCTCACTCTCCAATCCGCGGTCGTCCCGAAAATCGCTTCCTCAAAAAAAAAAAAGAAGTTGCGTCCGAAATCCGCTTCTTCCAAAAACGCTCTGGACTAATCCGCATTCCCCATGGCCGCGTCCCCGGTCTACGTGTCCATTTCCGATCCGGCGGCGTCCAGAGCACCCGACGTCAGCACCAGCACCTCCGACGCCATGTACGGCTCTCTCGGCGCCTCGGACGCCCCCGCGGCCGTCCCGGACGTGCGCAAGCAGGACATTGCGGCCGACACGGCGGCGCTGCGCGAGAGCTTCGCGACGGGCGCGACCAAGCAGCTGGCGACGCGGCGCGCGCTGCTGCGGCAGGTGCAGCGCGTGGTGACGGACGGCGCGCCGCTGCTGAGCGAGGCCATGTGGCGCGACATGCACAAGCACCCGGGCGAGGCGTTCGCGATGGAGCTCGGGCTGGCGCAGCTCGAGGTGCAGGAGCACCTGGACTACCTGGAGGACTGGACGCGGCCCGAGCGGCGGGGCACGAACCTCGTCAACCTGCCGGGCGCGTCGTACATTGTGCGCGAGCCGCTCGGCGTCGTGTGCGTCATCGGCACGTGGAACTACCCGGTGCAGCTGCTGCTCGTGCCGCTCATCGCCGCGCTCTCGGCTGGCAACTGCGTGCTGCTGCGCCTGCCGGGCGAGGACACGTGCATGCACACGAACAACGCGCTCATCTCGCTGCTCGACAAATTCGTGGACCGCCGCTACGTGCGCTACGTCTACGGCGGCGTGGACGAGACCAAGGCCATGCTGCGCGAGCGCTTCGACCTCATCTTCGCCACGGGCGGCAGTTTCCTCGGCAAGATCGTCGCGCGTGCGGCCGCCGAGTTCCTGACGCCGACGGTGCTCGAGCTCGGCGGCAAGTCGCCCGCGATCGTCGACGACTCGGCCGACCTGGCACTCGCGGCCAAGCGCCTCGCATGGGGAGCGTTCGTGAACGCCGGGCAGACGTGCGTGCGGCCGGACTACATCCTCGTGGACGAGCGCGTGGGCGACCGGCTGGTGGAGAAGCTGGTGGCCGAGGTCCACAGCATGTTCGGCCGCGAGCCCAAGGACTCGGACAGCTACGCGCGCGTCGTGAACGCGCGCATGTTCGCGCGGCTGGACGCGATTGTGCAGAAGGACAAGGCGTTCGCGGTCTGCGGCGGCGAGACGGACGCCAAGCAGCGGTACGTGGCACCCACGGTGCTCAACTTCAAGACGGACGCTGAACAGTTCCACGCGTCCGCGGCCATGGCGGACGAGATCTTCGGGCCCGTGCTGCCGATCCACTACTACCCGGCGGGCGACCTCGGCGCAGCCATCAAGTTCGTCGTCTCGAACGAGAAGCCGCTGGCGCTGTACCACTTCAGCTCCAAGAGCGCGCTCAAGGAGCGCGTGGTGCGCGAGACGTCGTCCGGCAGCATGATGCTGAACGACTGCCTCATGCAGCTGTCGAACGCCGACGTGCCGTTCGGGGGCGTCGGCAACTCGGGCATGGGTGCGTACCACGGCCGCCACGGCATCGAGGCCTTCTCGCACAAGAAGACGGTCATCTACAAGAACGGACTCATGGACATCCCGGCGCGCTACCCGCCGTACTCGCCGGGCAAGCTGCGGCTGCTCAAGCTCGCGCTGTACCCGTTCACGCGCTGGCACTGGCGCCTGCTCAAGGCATTGCCCGTGGTCGTCGTCATCGCCATCGTCGCCGTCGTCGTCAAGGCGTCCGTCTAATGGAGAGAGAGAGAGGTGTCTCGATTGATATCAAGAGTGAGACGGGAAGGACACGCGCCGTGTTGATCAGGCCGAGCAACGCGGCGGAATAGCAAAATGCGTCTACATGAAGTCGTCGTAGTCGTCGTAGCCGTACTCGTCCTCGTTGTCGAAGTTCTTGCCGCCGGCGCCGCCCGCAGCCGGCCGCTCGACGTTGGCGTAGCCCTGCTTGCCCGTCTGCTTCTTCTTCTTGCTCTTGGGCTTGGCGGCCGCGATCTTCTCGTTCTTGATCACGTTGATGACGGTCGTCAGGTCCTTCATGTCGTCCGCCGTCAGGTTGATCGAGCCCTTGGTCAGAATGACCTTGATGCACTCGAGCGCGTACTTGGAGTTGGACGTCGCCAGCCGGCTCGCCACCGTGTCGCCCAGCTTCTCGTGGTCCGCCAGCGACAGCAGGCGCAGCCCGCTGATGGCCACCTCGACGTCGCCCGTGGCGGCCGCCGCAGGCTTGGGCGCGCTCGCGAACGCGTCGATGGCCAGCTCAAAGTCGGCCTCCTCGATCGACCGCTTCTCGCGGGCCTTGCGTTCCTCGTCCGTCTCGTTGGCCTGCGCGGCCAGGCGCGCCTTGGTCAGCGCGATCTCCATCCGCTGCTTCTCCTCCTGCTCCTTGAGCTTCATCTTCTTGAGCTGCTTGGGCTTCAGCGGGCCCTTGGGGGCAGTACTCGCGGCCGCCGCGGGCGTCGGCGCCACCTCTTCGTCCTCCTCCTCCTCGTCCTCCCAGCTCGCCACTACGGGCTTCTGCTCCACCACCCTGTCCATACAGAAGGACATACCACAGCACGTCAGTACTCCCGTGCTACAGGCACAGCAGACGCGCGCACCGACGTACGAGGGCACTTCAAACTCGTCATCGTCTGCTCCACACGCATGGGGAACGAGGCATTCGCAGGGTACGTCAGCCTTCTTCATCGCCGTATAACAGCGCCAGCGCAAGAGAAACCACTGAAAAAACGCGGGGAACAGACGCAGACGCACCCCAGGAGTCCATCGCGCGTGGATTCGCTCGCGGGGCGTGCGCGGAGGCGGCGGAAGTCGCGGGGGAGAGGCCGGCGGCGCGCGCTTCCTTCTCAATTGCTGACTGACGGCGCGCGGAAGAGCTGTCCATTGGCGGCGGTGGTGGTCGTATTCGTACCGTTTCATTCGGTACAATTCTCTCATTAGTACCGTTGTAGTGGTACGCACAAATATGGTTCCAACAAATAAACTAGGCAATATCCTAATTAGAATGTTGACATTCGCACAATTCAAGGACCAAAACTAGAATCGCATACCCACCACAGGGGGCAGCGAACAGCCCGAGCCGGACGAGAAAGGGCATCAAGCAGCGGAGACCATGGCGACGCGCGTGATGGTGGCGATGCCGCGCCGACGCGTGGTCCCCGCGGCGCTCAAGGGCTCGCGGGTCGTCGGGTGCGTATCTCCTTGCTCTACTGTCTGCGTGGTGGTCTTCCGCGTTGATTTTGGCCCGCTAGAGCCTCCGATATGGGCGATTTTCATGGCGATCACGCTTGTACTGACACTTGCGGTTGTTGCGGGCGTCGAACGCAGTCGGCGCTTCGCCTCGACGAACGGCGCGCCGAAGGAGGAGGCAGCGCCGACTGGAGGGCTCTTCTCGCGGGACTGGAAGATCCCGGCGGCCCTGGGCTTCTCGCTCATCGGCTTCCTGCAGTGGCACCACCTGAACAACCCGACGGACGAGGAGCGCAAGGCGCACCCGGCGCCGGCGCTGCGCCGCCTGCCGGGCCACCAGACGGCGTTCGAGGAGACGATGGCCACCGAGCGCCAGCTGCAGTCGCTCAAGCTCTTCCCCTACCGCGCGGCTTCCCGTCTGTGGGGACAAGTGCACGACAAGGAGCTGTGCGTGCCCTCGGCTTGGTGCTACCATCGGTTGCCAGTGCATCTAATTACTCAAGGTGCATTGTGTGTGTGTACAGGCCGGCGTGGCTCCGTGAACCCGTGTACAAGGCGTGGACGGCGGTGTTCGACTGCAAGCTGGACGAGATGAGGTGGGATCTCCAACTCGGACAGCTCGCACTCGCTTCGTGCTCTGACACTTGCTCTCATCGTTAGGTATCCTCTCGAGGCGTATGTCAACCTCGGCGAGTTCTTTTCGCGACCGCTCAAGGACGGTGCACGCGTGTTCGACTCGAACCCGCGGCACGTTGCCAGCCCAGTGGACGGCACTGTCGCTTCCATCGGCGTGGTGGACAGCTCGTCGGGTGTTCCGACGCTGGAGCAGATCAAGGGCGCCCGCTACCGCTTGGACGAGTTCTTGGGCGGCGTCCCATCGTTCTTCACGTCCGCTCACGACGAGGAGAAGCAGGGCAAGAAAATGTACCATTGCGTGCTGTACCTTGCCCCGGGCGACTACCACCGCATCCATGCTCCTGTCGACTGGAGCGTCTCGGAGCGCCGGCACTTCCCAGGCAACCTCTTTCCCGTCAACAAGATCGCCGCTCGGCTCATCCCGAGCCTTTTTGTTGAGAACGAGCGCGTCGCCCTGCTTGGCGAGTGGGAGCATGGTTTCTTCTCGCTGACTGCTGTCGGGGCGACGAACGTCGGGTCGATTGTGCTGTCGCGTGAGCCCGAGTTCCGCTCCAACACGAAGGAGCAAGACCCTCTTGTGGGCCAGTGCATCTCAAAGGTGTACGCTGGTTCTCCGGAGTCTGCTCGCGGCGAAGAGATGGCGCAGTTCAAGGTGAGGCAGTGCGTCGTTGAGAAGTTCTTCTGTGGTTTCATTGCTGACGAAGGCGTCGTATCTTTCAGCTGGGCTCGACTGTTGTGCTCGTCTTTGAAGCGCCTGAGGACTTCAAGTTCACCATCAAGCCGGGTGACAAGGTAATTGGCTGGTCGCGCATTGCTGAGCTGGCAAGACGAGTGCTGATGAGTGTGTTGTTGTGGCAATGCCCAGTTGATCCTTGGGAGAAGCATCGGACACATTGAGTAGACGGGTGCACTGTCATCCGTGGAGAGATACCAGCTCTCTTCGCTAGCGGGCGAGCTTGAACACAGGGATGTGTGCTTGTAGCTGCCATGCGAGTATGCGTCCACGCGAGAGCGGGAATGACGCACGTCCAGTTACAAATGTGAATCATGCCAATGTGCGGTGGTTGGCAAATGAAGTGTATGCAGGTGAATGATGCAAGCGTCCAGCGAGGAATATGCATGCGTTCGAGGCAACGCGACTGCAGATCGAGTGACCACAGCGAGCTGGGGGACACCGCTCTACTGTTGAGCCTGCTTCGCGTCACAAGTCTCCGCGATAGCCACATCCAACGCTTTGGCACCGGTTCCCACTGGCACGGGCGATGGCGCGCTTGGCTGAGACGACTTGCTAGTCGGGTGTGCGGACTCGTCAAGATGCACGTCGTTGGGGCGAACGACGCTACCGGAGCCTGCATTTGCGATCTGCTTCTCATTCGGTGTCTTGCCCGACATTTTATAGACAAGCCGACCGACGATGCACAGCAGCAGAGCCTTGGCAAGATCGATGAGCTGGTCCTTCCACCAGGACGCGAACAGCACTGAACCAATTGCCTTGAGGCGCCGGCTCGTGTAGCTCTCGTCGTAGTTGAACTGCTCCTTGGAGATCCTGGAAGCGTAGAACCAGCCAAAGATGGCCAGCACGGCCGCGACGAGGAGAGAGAGGAGGATCAGAAGGCCTTGCTGCGTCGAGCCTCTCTTCGCCGACCGAACCGCGACACCCATAGCAATGGCGAAGACCTCGGTCAGAATCACAGTGGTCGCCTCTGCGCCAGTGGTGTAGGACACGTCACCGCTCTCGCAGAGGAAACTCTGCGTCGACACCAACGAGTTTGTCACCGACACGGAGGAGATGAACCCACAACTGTGGGCACCATTGCAGTTGGTTTTATCATAGCAAGAGCAGTCGTCTTGGCATCCGATGCTCGCGCCATTGCAGGTTGTGTCGCAAACACACAAGCTGCATGCTTTCGCTGTGCGCGTCGACGAGCACGACTCATTGTTGAAGACGACCGTGCCGAGCATGAATGCGAGTGATAGCGTGATGATGAGCTCCGTCACAATCTTGAGGAACCCCTGGTATTTGGAGTGGCGGTTCATCTTCTCTTTCTTCTCTGGCGAGCTCTTGAACATGCGTATTATTGGCAGGAGCAGTCCCGCCCACTTGTTCAGGTCGCCAAACATGTCGATCAGCGCGTCAATGGAGTCGTCGTCGGGTTTGATACTGGTGGCGATTGGCTGCAACACAAACTTCTTGAGCCATTCCTTGGCGTTGTCGAACAGTTCGTCCTTGGACACGGCGTCGCACAACACGAAGCCTCTAACTGTAGTCGAAGCATCAGCTTTCGGGCGAGCACGCCAGTACGTGATGCCACGGGTAAGCCCGGCGAGCAGCAGCGCAACCACGAGATAAACGCTCCAGATGACGGCGTAGTGCTTCGAATTCAGGCTCGGAGCGTTGAGAGAGCTGTCGTCTTGATTGTCGTTGATCGAGTCTTGGCAAGTCTTGTTTGAGGCCGTGCACTCCAATTCGATCTGCCCGTTCGTCTCCACGCACGAAAAACAGGAGCAGCCGATGTTGTCGAAGGCCGAGAGAGCATTTTCACAAGACGACAGGGAGAGACCGTACGAACTCACGCAAGAGGAGGCACCAGCTCCATTTGCCCCCCACAGTAAAGTGATTGCCGAGATGAGACCGACTGCAGCTGTGCTGGCGAGTCGCATCTTGTTTCACTGGCGGGGTAGCTCCGGAGGGGGTGAGAGAAGAAGTAGAAGGAGGTGTTGACTGTCGTTGTTGGTGGCGAAAAGGCGAATGCCACGGTGGACCAAGGCGCCGAGCTTCCCTGCAAGAGCCTGCTGCAGCGGTTGCACTTTGCTGAAAAACTCCTTCACCAAGGCAACTGCACTGCGACTACCATTTGTGCAAGTCGCTCAGTGAGAGGGCGGACACAAGCCCAACCTCATCGTTCTGCTTCACCGTTTCAACTGCAAGCTTCTCATGGGTTGCTGACGCAAAGAGTCGCAGAAACTGACCTGTTGGATGTCCTTGCCGAATAAATGCCAAGCACATTCAATCCGTCCGTTTTCTCTGCCCGTGGAAGGAGAATGCGACCGCGCTGCCTGCAACAACTCTGCCCTTCCTATCGATCACCAACTCCCATCACACTCCTGTTCCAGCCACAGCGATCCCAACGCCGCAATGCGATTTGAACCGGCATGGAGCTGACTGATGGTATCCAAGTTGAAGTGGGTGTCTGATTCCTACGACTCAGAACTCATTCTCAGACCCCATCACCTGAGTTCGCCGCTGGGTGAACGAATGAATAACCAGGCAACAACAGGCGAAACCGCAGCCAAGATGAAGGAGATCAAGGTGACGGAAGGCCCTGCGTCTGCGCGTCCCCCCAGCGGTTCTCACGCCCCGTGTCTCCGTATGTGCAGGACTATCAGGAGCCGGCGAGCGTGGCGGACTTTGTGGCCCAGGTGGGCGTGGACCCGGCCACGGGGCTGGACCGCGCGGCCGCCATGACGCGGCGCGACTTGTACGGCTCGAACCGCGTGACGCCGCCCATCAGCTGCCCCTCGTGGGTCTGCTGCCTGCTGCCGTGTCTGCTGCGCACGTCCTCCATGCGCGCGTTCACCGCCGCGTTGCCGCGCGAGTCGACAGTGCGGCGGCGCGTCGCAGGGCCCGAGGCCAAGGCGATCACGCGGCGCATGCGCATGGACGCCATGAGTCTCGTATACGGCGACGTGGTGGAGCTCGCGGCCGGAGACGTCGTGGGCGCCGACCTGCGCGTCATCGAGTGCTCGGACGACTGCGTCGTGGACCAGTCGGTGCTGACGGGCGAGGACGGCGGCGAGGAGGACGAGGAGCAGGGCCAGCGCGGCCGAAAGCGCGTGACGAGCGCCTCGCCGCCGGCGCACGACCGCGAGGACCCCATTGCGAGCGGCAACATCCTGCTCATGGCGACCGAGGTGGTCCAGGGCTCGGCCATCGGAGTGGTCATCGCCACGGGAGACCACACGGTCTGGGGCTCCATGGTGTCGCAGCACCAGTGGCCACCGACTGGCGTCACGCGGCGGCCACGGCCGGAGGAGCGCGAGCTGATTGTGTGAGCGAGCGAGCAGAGGTTTTGGCAAGCGTCCAACGCGTCTAGCGGTCTATTTGGCAGCCAATGCCGAGCGATCCCAGCGAGCTGTACGCTTCTCACCAGCCAGATGAATACACGGGCTGAGGTCATGCGCGTCGGTCGCAGCACTCTTCTGTCTTGGCTTGCATCCGAATAGCGGCGGCTGGTTCAGAGGTCGACGCTTACCGACGACGAGGACCAGCTCCTCCACCGGCGGCGCCGCCAGCAGGAGCGCCACCAGCCGCGGGCGCGTCGCCACCGCCCAGGAAGCTCATGACGACGACCGGGAGGATGACATACCACTGCGAACAAGCAACGGTAAGTACGAGCTCATGGACCTGATGCAGAGCGCCAACCACCGTGACGTACGTATCGACGAAGGAACGACTGCGACTCCTCGGCAGGAGGCTCTTCCTCGTCGTTCTTGACGGGCTTGACGCCCTGCGGCGCGCGGTCGCGACGCACCACGACGTTCTTGGGCGGGCTGCAAGGGTGTCATGGACACAGCGCGCGGTCAGTCTAATGGAGACTAGCTGCAGCTAATGCGTGCCAGCGCGAGCATACTTGGGCCCGTCCTGCGCCTTGAGGGCGGTGCCGTACGGCGCGAGCTTGGCGCTGCTCAAGCCGCGCTGCTCCACCACCAAACGGCCCAACGCGACGCCAGTTAGCACCTTCGAGACACCCTGACAGCAGCGACAGCGCCATGGAGACACACCTTTTGGTACTCGGCGCATGCGGCGGGCGTGATGGAGGGCGTCATGAAGTCGATCGCCAGCAGCTTGCCGTCGTCTGTCAGGTGGAACGTAAAGTCCTCGCGCAGCTTGGTCGCGGCCAGCATGCACTGCGCCATCCCCCCCGTTCCGATTAGCCACGGCAGCACTTGGAACGTTGTTCAAGACGCGTGCGTACCATCGGGATGGACGTCATGACGTAGGGCGACCCCGGGTCGTCCGGGTCGGCCTTGGCGCGCACCGTGTACAGCTCGTTCGACCGCAGCATCTCCTACACGACCGACGTACTCACGCCACAGCTAAGCCACCTGCACAGACGCTGCTTCCATCAAGAGAGAGAGAGAGGGAGAGACGCGCGGCGGTACCTCGAGCTGCTCCACCTCGTCCCCCGAGAGCGAGGGCACGGCCGAGAAGGAGACCTTGGGCTTGGGCGACGCCGCCCCCACGACGATCTCCACGCGGCCGCGCGGCGAGAAGGCGCCGCCGCCCAGCGCATGCTCAAGCTCCAGCTCGATGCGCGTCTCGGCTTCCGCGGCGCGCACACCGTCGGCTCCGAACTCGTCGCCGAACTCCTCCTGGAACCTGTGCAAAGGTCGCGTTTGGCGGCGCTCCCAGCGTCAGAAAACGCCCAGAAGCGGCTGAAAAGCAACCCGGACGCGACGTACTCGGCGTTCTCCACCTCGCGCGGGTCGGCGGCCGCCAGGGCGACCAGCAGCGCCGCCAGCAGCAGCGCGAGCAGCGGCAGCGTCTTGAGCATCGCGACGATCCTCTTCCAATAGCAAACGCCGATACAAAATGCGCGTCGGCCAAGTCAAACGTGGCGACCGCCCCCTTCTGGTGTGGTACACAATAAAACCTTCCTCTTGTCCCCACATTTAGAGGAAAAAAACCTTGATGAGTGATTGCTCGCACGCATTCTTTCATCACCACCACTTTCGGTGGCTCTCCAAGATCGCATTTTGGATCCTATTGGTTGTATGGGCGGGCAGGACTTGGCGCTTGCTTCCGCTCCGGCGTCCACCGCGTCCACCGCCGCGGCGGACGCGTCTGGAGCGGCTGGTGACGACGGGAGGGGTGCGGCCGGCGATGGAGCGGTGCTGGCGATGGAGTACACGGCCGAGATCGCCAAGACGGATAAGGGACTCGGGATCTACTTTGCGCGGCGTGTAGTCGACGGTGAGACCGACGTGCTGGCCGTCGACGGGTTCGTGGAGGGCGTCCGCGACTGTGACAGCGCTGAAGCCGACCCGGCGGGAGGGACTGGCGACGGTCTCGCGCTTCTGGCCGTCGGTGACGTCCTCACGCAGGTCAACGGCGTCGACTGCTCGGGACTCGACGTGGCCGACACGGTCGCGCTGCTGCGCTCCGCGCCGCTTGGGATGAACACGCTGCGCTTCAGACGACCAGCCGCTGAAGCTGACCCAGCGACCGCAAGTCTGGACGAAGAGACGGACAAGGCGGAGAGCAGCGGGTCGCTCGCCGGCAGCTTCATCGGCGCGCTGCGCAAGGTCAAGTCCCGGATCCGGACCGAGATGGACGAGGACGCGCGGCGCGAGCAGGAGGAGCGCGAGCGGTTCGAGAAGCAGTGGCTGGCCGAGTTCGACCGGTTCAAGGCCGTCCACCAATACAAGTGGGAAACCTGCACGTACTCGGCCGACGAGTTCTGTGGACACGTGTACAGCGGGAGCGACGCGCAGCAGCGGACGCGCCTCGAGGAGGAGTACCCGACGCTGATGGAGGCGTGGAAGGAGTGCCGGGACGTGCCCAGCGCGCTCCCGCAGTGGCCGGCGGCCAAGGCGTCGACCGAGGCGCCGGTGGAGTTCGCGGCGGCGGGCGATAGCTCGGAGGCTCCGCGCCTCGTCCGTCAAGTCGAGTGCTGTCCGGCGCTTCGAGAGGCGCTCGAGTTCCTTCGTCGTGAGTTCATGTGGCGCCCCTGCCACGTCGACGCGCTTGCCCGGAAGCTCGAGGAGCTCGGCGTGCGCTCATGCGCGCAGCTGGTGGAGGCCATGGACGCTGGCGCGCGAAGCTGCGTGTTCGAGCGCCAGGTGCAGTCGCCCGATCTCCCGCGGCTGACCAAGTCGCTCTGTCGCGCGCTGAGGAGCCGCGCGGCGCAGGCGGCGGCCGATAGGAGCGAGGCCGCGGGCGCCGACAAGTGGCGGCAGGTGCTGGTCGAGGGGCTGGCGGCCAGCTGAAGCGTGGCGAGAGTTACTGTCTGAGTGGGGACCAGCGAGGACTCCTGCCGTCCACCGCCGGCACCTACGCCTCTGACCGTGGAAGTCGACGGAGTCCATGGGACGAGCAGCGATGCCGCGTACCCCCGATCTTCGCGGAGGCAGGCGCTGGTGGGTGGCGGTCTGGTCGGCATCCTCCCTCATTGGGATCGCGTACGACACCAACCTCGTCTCCATACATCCTGAGCCTGGCGCTGTCGTGACTGGACACGGACACCTTGGAGGACATCCGCGCTGGCGTGTGGTCTCATGGTGGCATTCCCGTCATGGAATCGCGTTCCATTTTCAGCCAATGAATGGATTAGACTGTGATTTTTATTGAATCATCAACGTGTAACTCTGGAAGAGGGAGGGGGTACATTCCGGTTGGTTTGATGTTTTGAATATTCGCGCGCCTCATACCGACCGCCTCATCAACGAGCTCGATCGGGCGTCGATCCGACCTGCAGACGGCTCTGTCCCGCGGCCTACAGACGCGCGCGGCGGCCGCGAGATGCTGGCGGACAAGGAGAACGAGCTGGCGGCCTCGCCGGTGGCGGCAGCGGCGCCCGCGCAGGTCGCGGCGGTGCGCGAGCCGCAGTCCAAGAAGCCGAGCAAGGAGGAGATCGCGCGCGCCATCCGGCTGCGCAACTCTGGCGGCCGCTACAGCGAGCTCACGCCCGCGGACGTCGATATCGCGCGCAAGCTCAGCTACAGCGCGGCGCTCGAGAGCGAGCCGGACCCGGCCCACAAAGTCCAGGCGCGTCATTCGTCCTCGTAACACTGCCAATGCCGCCGGCTAACGCTCATTCCGCCACGCAGATTGTGATCCGCATCCGGCCGCTGGACGATCAGCAGAGCGACGCCGACAGACGCAGCAGCACCGGCGGCGCCGAGTGCTTCCGCGTGCTGTCGGACGCGTCCATGCTGGCGCAGCCGCCCAAGACGTCGCAGGCGTACCGGTCCACGGGCACGGCCACGGCCTTCCGCTTCTCGCGCATCTTCCGGCCGTCGACGCAGCAGGAGGAGCTCTTCCAGGAGACCACGCGGCCCGTGCTGGCCGCCGCCTTGGACGGCAAGAGCGGCCTCGTCTTCGCCTACGGCGTCACCAACTCGGGCAAGACGTACACTATCACGGGCACGGACACCGAGCCGGGCGTGCTGCCGCGCGCGCTGCGCTTCATTGCGCGCGAGCTGGAGCGGAGGAAGACCGGGAGCGCGGGCAAAGACGCACAGCCGATCGCCAAGGTCACGGCCTCGTACCTCGAGATCTACAACGAGAACGTGTACGATCTCATCCCGCCGGCCCACCGCAAGCGGCACCCGCTGCGGCTGCAGGACTGCGACGGTAAGATCCAGGTCAAGGGTGCCACCGAGCGAGAGATATCGTCCTTGGCCGAAGGTGAGGAGATCCTCGCCATGGGAAAGAAGAACAAACAGGTGCGCGATCTGCATGAAGAGGGCGGCAAGGAGATCGGAGAGGCGGCTAACGATCCGTGGCACTGTCCGAGCAGGTGGCCGAGACCAAGAGCAACTCGGACTCGAGCCGTAGCCACTGCGTGTTCACTTTCCACTTCTACCAGCAGACGCGCGGCCGGCTGAGCGTCCGAAGCAAGGTGAGCGCTCCCTCTCTATTCTCTCTGTCCTGCTTGTGCTCTAACCTGGACACTCGACGCCTGTAAAGGTCTCGATCGTCGACCTCGCAGGATCGGAGCGCAGCGCCAAGACCGGCGCCAAGGGCCTGCGCATTCAGGAGGCGAGCAAGATCAACGGCTCGCTGATGAACCTGATGCGGTGTCTTGAGACGCTGCGGTGGAACCAGCAGCACCCGCCTAACCTGCAGAAGATGGTGCCGTTCCGCGAGTCCAAGCTCACCCGAGTACGTCTTGCAACCCGTGTTTGAACCCCGAGAGAGTCAACGATCATCTAACCGCGTGCGTTGGTTGCGCCGACTGGCAGATCTTCCAGGAGAACCTGATTGGCCGCAAGCACGGCCCACTGGTGATGATCGTCGCTGTCAACCCGTCGGGCCACGAGTTCGACGAGACGCTGCGCACGCTCAAGTACAGCGCGGTCGCTCGAGAGCTTGTCCACGTGCGCTCGCGCTCATCACTGTCTCGGAAATCCATCCAGCCCGCCACCTACGACCAGAATGGACGTCTGCGGAAGCGCAAGCGCACGTCTATCGCCGAGTCGGAGGCGAGCGAGCTGCCACTGCCGCCTGCTCCACCGTCATCTGTGAGCCATCAACGTGCTGCCGCGACGTTCTCGTCAGCCGACCCAAAGAACTCGTCCGCGCGAAGACCACCGCCGAACTCGTCAGCCAGTTACACACCGGCGAGCAAAGTGGAGATGAACAGCGTGGCGACGTCTCCAATGGAGTCACAGCGGGCATTCGAAGAGCGAGAACTCCGATGGGTAAGTCTCGCTGACGGTCAAAGCTGCGGACTGGTTCATCGTACTTACAAGTGTCTTGATGCTGCGGCTCGGCAGGCCAAGATGGAGCTCGAGAACGAGGAGTTGCGCCTGCAGCTATCGCAGCTGAACGCCGAGAAGCTGCAGCTGGAGGTGCAGATCCGCGCCGAGATCGGCAACGAGATGCGCGACCAGCTACAGCAGATCCGAACGCACTATCAGAACATGGCGGCGCGGCAGCATCGGCAGCCGGAGGATCTCCCCTCGGCACGGAAAAAGCGCGAGCGGCAGCACGCCGAGGAGATCGACGGGTTGCGCTTGACCGTCAAAGAGCTGCGTGAGAAGCTCGCCGAATGCGAGGACGAGATGCAGAGGATGGAGAAGCGCCACAAGAGCGAGCTGGGGCAGGCGCGCGGCTCGTAGAGTGCTATGGGATGGCTCGTAGAGTGCTATGGGAGTGTATTAATGCTGTGGCAAACACCTTGTCGAAGCCCGAGTTTACCCGGCTGTGGCTAGTTCATCACCCTCCACCATCTGACAGCCGGTGCTGCCCTCGTTGGCCTCGAACTCGCGTACATGGTCGAGGTACTCGACGGCAAAGTCGTTGGCCCACGACTTGAGGCGCAGGTGGCCCTCGTAGAAGGCACAGTGACTGCCCGCTCCTGTCTCGACCAGCATGCTGATCGGGTTTTCAACAAACGCAGCGTGAGGAATCGTCTCGCGGGTGCAGATGGGGTCATCAAGCGCGTTCAGGCACAGCAGAGGGCGTTTGAGGTTCTCCACATCGCGCATCGGGTTGTTTCTCGCCCAGTAGGACTCGAGGTCCTCGTAGCCGTGCATGGCCATGAAGACGTGCTCGTCGAACTGCTCGATACTCGTCGCCTTGAGCGCCTGCTTGATGTCGACCACGTCTCTCAGCTGTTCCTCGTGGCGGAGCAAGAACTGCTTGAGGCTGAATGTCATCAAGTAGTTGTACCATGGGTGGATCTTGCCGCGACAGAAGAGATCGAACGCGTTGTAGCCCGGCGAAATGAGGACGCCGGCACGCAGGCGAGACTCATCGCCCGTCTCGCCCAGGTACGAGCACAGCAGACCCGAGCCGGCCGAGAAACCGACACCGTACAGCGGAGCGCCAGGAAACTTGCTCTGCAC
>JAADYB010000089.1:0-45777 GCA_023338075.1 Phytopythium litorale
CTTGTCCGCGTTGAAGTGTCATGCGGTGTCCCGCCTCAAGCGCCGCTCCCAGCGCTTCAACTCCTCCTCACGCGACTTATTCAACAGGACACACTGAATTGTCCTGCAGCAAAGCCGTGCCTTGTGGTCCACACGCTTCCACATGACGCCACACCACAAGTTGAAGCGACTTCCGACAGTCTTCAACCCCCGAAACGACGTCGCAACCGCCGCCTTCACCCACACACAACGCGCTCCGGTCCTCCCTCTTCCTCTCCTTCCTGCTCTTCCATCCCACCGTCCTCGTCTTGCTCTCCCTGCCGTTTGTCGGTCCCTGCTGGCCGCTCCGGGCAATGGAGGGTACCGGCGAGCGCCGGTCGAGCCGCCGGCCGGCCTCGCACATGTCGTCCGCGGCCCAGTCGGAGCTCAGCATCGACGACTTGTCGCTCGACAGACAGCAGTCGACCGCAATCGAGAACGAGAACGAGTTCGCGACAGGGAACGAAGTTGGTGCAGCGCCAGACGCGACGACCAGCGGGATGGAGAGCAAGCTGCGGCGGAACCTGCGCGCGCAGCAAGCGCACTATGCGCGGCAGCGGCAGCTCTTCGAGGACCTGCGCGCCGACGCCGCCACGACTCCGTCCCCGTCCGCATGCTGCTCCTCCGCAGCCCCATCACCCGTCAGTCCAGACTGTAGTCCTCACCTCGACAACACCGTCGATCCAGCCGGAGAAGCAGCCACAGGTGGCAAGGGCACTCGGTTCCAGCTGGAGCTGCCTCGCGCGGGCGACAAGTGGTCGACGAACGCGCTGGACGATGAGGAGAAGGACGAGAGCGCGCGTGCGGCGGTGCGAAGGGTCAAGGACCGCGCACTGGCCGACTACAAGCGACGCATCGCCTGCTACCATCATCACCAGCGTGTTCAGCCTGCCAAGGCGCCTCGCAAGGCGTCCGTGGAAGAGCTCGAGCAGCAGGAGGCCTCCAATGATGCTCTGCGACGACAGCTCGAGCTGCTGCGGCGGCTGCAGGTAGACAACAACCGCTTCCGTGTTGAGAACCGGACTCTGAGGGAGCGCAACGACGCGCTGGGCGAGAACGTTCAGGTGCGCGACCGCGAGATCCAGCTGCTGCGGGAGGAAGTCGCGGACAAGAGCGCGCGCATCAACCGCGACCAGGTGAGCCTCGCAAATGCCGCACAGAGCTCGAAGAAGCTCAAGACGGCGCACAAACAACTCGCAGCCGCGCACAGCGATATCGACAGACTGCGAGAGGCGCTGGAAGAGGCGTTGAAGGCTCAGGAGGAAGCGGACGCCAAGGCGCAAGAGCAACTGGCTGACGCCGCGAACGAGGTCAAGCGCCTCAAGAAGACGAACAAGCAGCTCAGGCAGCGAGAAGGCTCGCTCCATGAAGACGCGGATGCCTATAGAAACTCGATTAAGGACCTGGAGCAGTCCGCCAGCGAGTTGAGAGCCCGGGTGCAGGACCTCAAGCGCGAGAGAAGCAAGCTCACCGCGCAGCTAGCCGACAAGACCGCACAGTACGAGCGATATGAAACTTCGACAGCTGAGTGCGTTCACCAACTCCAAGAAGAAGTCGCCGGACTTCAGCAAATGCTGACTGATGAGCGCAACAGGCTCGAGAGGTCCGAGAGCGAGCGAGAAGCAATGGAGACGAAGGTCGAGACGCTCGAGGCGCTTGCTCGAGATAAGGACGAGCAGCTTGAAGAGCTCGAGCGTGAACGCTCGTGTGCGCAGCACAAGTTTCAGGAGCGTCGGAGAGCGTACCGAGAGCACGTGTCGGCACTCGAAGAGAAGCTAGAATTGTCCATCTCGAACCAGCGCGCGGATGCCGAGACGATTGGCAATCTACGTCGTCAGTGCGAGGCGGTCACGCTGCAGGTGTCTGAACGAGATGAACGAGCGGAGGAGATGGTCAGGAAGACCCGTGCTGAGATGAGGGGGCTGCGGCGAGCGCTTGACTCCGTGCGCAAGTACGTCGAACAGACGATTGAAACGGTGGTGGATGGAGAAGCGAAGCCGGCGATGGACGACACCCAGACGCTGCTGTCCTCTCCACGGCGGCGATGTGACGTTGACGACGACGTTCGTGCTGATGAAGATGGTGAGGATGGGAGCAGCCCGCACAGCGACTTCCAGGTGGCTCGCGCAGCTGCGAGCGCGCTCCGACACGCTGTCATGGACGCCGTTCACGAGCTGCAGCGCGCTCGTCACGTGACTCGACAGCAGGTGCGCACAATCGCAAGCCAGCGATCGCACTCGCAGGAGATGGAGAGAAGGTTGCGCGAGGACGCGGCAGCGTTAGAGCGAGAACGGGAGCTGCGAGCGCTGGCGGAGCAGGCGCGAGAGATCGCGATCAAGGAGAAGGCTGAGGTGCTGCAGTGGAGTGAGAAGGCGTGCTTCAAGTCCGAAGCTCTCGAGATCAAGCTCAAGCAACAAGAGAGCGCGGTGACCAAGTGGGTCCGAAAGATCGAGAAAAGCTTGCGATCTCACGGAGGAGGCAACGACGAGGAAGAGACTGGAGATGTGATCCATCAGGTGGACAAGCGCCTGGACGAGTTGGTGGCGGTCAGTAACGAACTGAGGCGCGTGTCCGACCAGCAAGCGCGAGAGATCCACGACCAGGAGGAGAACCGACGACGACTCGAGAGTGAGTCGGACACGAACGCACTGGAGGCCAAACACGTGCTGGCGGAAGTAGAAGCGCTCCACCAACGCAACGTCGAAGAGGTCAAGCGGCGGCTGAAAGAGCAGCTCGCAGACATGGAGAGCGAGAAACAGGCGATCACTGACGAGCTGACCGCCGCAAGTGATCAGGTTGCGTCCCTCACGAAGAGAGTAGACGATCTCCAGCAGCAACTGATAGCATTGGAGAGCGACGTGCCGGTGCTTGCGGCGGTCGTGCACCTGTTTGCGGCGACGGTGCGTCCTCTGATCCAGCAGGTGAGCGATCTGATCGTTCAGAAGCGGCTTCTCCAACGAGAGAACGCCGAGTACGCGCTGCAGTTTGGCCAGATCAAGTGCGTCGGTCAAGTGCTCAAGGAGATGCTGCCGTCGTCGTCCCAGACCACTGCAGACGCGTCCAGCCATCGAGGAAGACACTACCGAGGGCTGTTCCGCCGCGCTGTGATCGCCGTGTTCGCCGCTAACCGGCTGCGGCAGTTTGCGACGCCGCTGAACCACAGTCGAGACGCTGACAGCAGGTTCAGCCGGACGGTGTACGGCATCAGCACTGCCTTACTGACGTCGTCAACTGCCGAATCGAGGTCTAGAGCGTGGCCTCGATCGCTAGAGGCGCCGTCGTCCATGATCAAGGTGCTTTCACTGGCCGAGACGGTTGCCAAGCTGCCTCTCGGTGCGTTGATGGAGCGTCTGCGTCCTCTCCACATCGCAGAGAGCCTGGCGAGTGTGATGGAAACTGAAGAAAGCGACGCCAAGCCGCGCAGAAGTGCGGCAAGAAACGCCTCGAACATCGGCGAGCTCGTTCTTCGGGTTCTGTCGGCCTTGGATGCGAGTGCAAGCGACCTGTTGGTGCACAATGTGAGCGGCACGTTCCACTGCCAAGCGTTGCTGGAGCGGAGGCGCTGCCGGTCCGGCCGACAGACAAGTAGGAGGCGAAGGGGACTCGAGTTTGAAGACGATGACGTGCATCGTGGTCCAGGAGAGAACGAAGATGCCATGCCAGTCGTGGAGCTGATCCAGCAGCGCATCATCGCGCTGGGTAAGCGCGTCGAGGACCTGCACTTCCAGCGCAACACACTACAGAAGGAGAACTACGAGTTCCAGTTCCAGTTGGAGCAGCAGGCGCTGGCGCTGAGCGAGATGGAGCGGCTGACGAGAAGCGCTGACGAGCTGCAGAAGGAGCTGGCCGAGCTGAGGGACCACAGCGCGGAGCAGCACGATGGACTTCAGGCCGCATGTGACCAGAAGGACGCGCTAGTCGCGGACAAAGCACGCGAGCTAGAGGACGCGCGTGAGCAGATTGCGAGTCTTGAGCAGCGATTGCAACAGTCGGAAGTCCACAGCACGGAGATCCTACGGGAGAAGGCGGCGCTAGAGCAGCAGATAGAGGTCTTGAAGCAGCAGGGGGCGGACGAAGAGGCCAAGGCCGACAAGTCGAGAGCGGACGCGCGGAGGCAGCAGGAGGAGATGAGGCAGCTGAAGCAGTCGGTCAAGCGCGCACACGAAATGTACCAGAAGGCGCAGACGCAGCTGGAGCATGAGACAATGGAGAAGGCGGCGCTGCAGGCGAGCATCGACCACCTGCGGCTCAAGCACGACCAGTTGGAGCGCGAGCTGCGCGAGGAGAAGCGTCGAGAGGTCGAGCGGAGCTTCGACGATGTCGAGGTGGAGATCGTTGGCAAGAGGAACGTACCAGACGGGCTAAGCCGACGCTCTCCGAGGTCACCGATGGCCGTGTCGTTCGAGGACTTGGCGGTGAAGCGATCTCGACAAGCGATCGCCGACGACAGCGATGACGACGATGTGTCGAGCGCTTCAGCCAAGGTGTCGGACGCTCGACCGGCAAGACATGTGGCCTCGAACGAGCAGTTCATGCGAGAGTGGCAGAGGCTGGACATGTCGACTGCATTCGCAGATGCCCCGAATGGTAGACAAGGTGGGAAGGAGAGAGAAGAACGTCGAGATGCCGTATCGCCAAGATCTCCACCGCCGGCGTGGCTCGCCAACTCCCTGTCGACGAGCAGCAACTCGCCGTTGACAAGAGGCGCGTCCAGTCTTCGGAAACCATCAACGCGCGCGGAGCTGACGCGGAAGACCGGTGGTGGTAGGAGTCAACGGGCCGTCGAGATCGACAAGGTCAACGCCGCCGTGCACGACTACATGGACAGGATCGACGACAAGCTGAGCAAGATGTACGGCATCCCGCCGTCCGCTGCCATCGCCCGGGGACGAGAAGCGACGCCAGACAGCATCGACGACGCTGACGACGTCGATCAAAGCAACGGCGACAACGCCAGTGACGAGGCGAGTCCGAGGAGAAACCGCCACCGCCGCCGTGTCTACGGATAGAGGGGTTCTTCAAGACAACCGTGGTGCTTAGTGCTCGGCTTGTCACTTGTTCATTGCGTTCACCACCCCCGGGAGCAAATGCCGACATCGGCGGTGTTCCTACCGACGTCCAAGGCCTTTCAGTACGCCTCCCTTAGCGGCATGATGAAGTAGGCAACGCTCAACATGTCGGTGATGCAGCCGCCACTGATACCGCCCCAAGTGCGCGTCAAAGTCCGAGGCGCTGGAGTCAACCAGATTGATCTCGCGACTATCGCGGGCAAGTCGAACGCCGGAGGGCCATCCCCATCGGCAGCGCACCCGATACGCTGTGGCTCGGACCTGTCGGGCATGGTCGTGGAAGTGGGCGAGGACGTGCCTGCGTCTTTCGGTCTGTGCGTGGATGACTCGGTGCTTGCTATCGCGGCGTTCGATCGTCCAGGCGTATTCGACGAGTTCATCTCCATGGACGCGTCGCGGGTGGCCCACAAACCCTCCAATGTGGCCTTCAACGAGGCCGCGGCGCTCCCTTTGGCGGGTCTGACGAGTCTCCAGGCGCTGGTTGCCACTGGGGGCTGCGGTCCAGCCAGCGAGTGCTGACCCTCGGTGGAAGGAGCGACATTGCCTCGGTCGTGGTGCAGATAGCCAAAACCATTGAACCACACGTGGTCGTGACAAACAGCGAGCGCGATGCCGACACACTGGGGATGCTTGGCGTGGACGAGGTTGTAGACTACACGACGCACAAGTGGGCAAATGCGGTGGCGGCGCACTCGGTGGACGTCGTGGTCGACTGCGGTTGCTGCAACCCGGGACAAGCTAGCACTGCAGCAGGTCGCCTAGCGACTGCAACGATGCGATCGCAACGAGACTCACCCTGGACGTGATTGGGCTTCGGACTGGGAGTGCTTCCCTGTTGACCACACTGATCAATGTGGTCTTCAGTCCGGACGCGACCATTGGCGTCCAGACGGACAAGTGCACGGACGAGGAAATTCATTGGTCAAAGCCGATGGCTGAGCCACATGGATCTACATGCCCTTGTTGCCCCGTCAATACGAACCCTCAGCTAACGTTCTTTCAACTGCAATCGGGGCCATGTGACTCGCAACGAACGGCAACAAAGCCCGTGAAGGAGCATCACAATGCCAGCGCTCATACTCGGTGTAAATCAACTGCAGGAGACCGAGTCACTTTTGTTTTTCAAGTCATCGCGAGGCGTCTCAGAGCCGCTTTGAGCAATCTGTCGACAGCAGAGGCCGTTCGAACTCTCGACGGGCGAATCCCTGGAGCGGCTTCCGAGTCGTGGAGGTGCTGGGAGTTGGAGCACGTCTCCGTCTCGAAGCGCCGTCGCACGAAGCCTCATGGATGCTTCAGCATCGTCGCGCAGGATGTCCGCCGCGTGTGTGCCCGTGCGCCAGTGAACGCGGGGCTGTCCTCATCTGTCGAACGGAAGCGTCCAGAGCGAGCCTGACGCCACCTTGACGCCCTCTGCAGTGACCCACTGCCGTTCATCGCCTGCCGCCGTGCATCGACTGGAACTCAGCCCGTCGCCACCGGATGACGGTCGCTGCCACATTGGAGACGCGAGTCCAACGACCAGCACGACCGTCACAGAATTGACGCACGGGCGGCCGGTCGATTTGGCGACGGGCCGCGTCGGGCGCGTCACGCGCGCGCGATTGGCTCCCGTCGCGCTTCAACTGGCGCCGTGGCGGTCTCTGTTAGACTCCATAAACACATTTTCAGATATGCTTGATAGTTCAAATACTCTGATATCATCGATGGGCGCCTCTTACAACTGGTAGACCTCTAATATGATGCATGCGACTCGCGGCGGGAAAGCTGCTCGAGGGCACCCGCCGGCCGACACACGACGCCGACACCATGGGTTAGGCGCACCCACCGGCGTTGACGCCAGGGGGACGCCCGCCCGCCGGTCCGCCCGCTCGCGGCCTCCGTTCCAGTGCGCGCGCGCTGAACCACCGCTCCGCTGCTGGTCCGTCCCACGCTGGAGGCAGGCGCTGGCGTCTCAGTCCTTTACTTGCCGACCGCCACCTGCATCGCATCGCATCCTCGCGGGGACCATGGGCGCCGTCTCGAGCGCGCGGCGGCGGCAGCGGCGGGCGGAGCGCGAGGCCATGGACTTCGACAAACCGGCGGCGACAGCCAACACGAGCAGCCTGTCGTCCGTGACCGACGACGCCCTGCGCGCGAGCTCGCGGTCGACGATCGGCCGCGGGCCGTCGCAGTGGGCGGCCGACCCGGAGCTGCTGGCGCTGCAGGTGGACGCGCGCGACCTGCAGGACGTGCGGCGGCTCGGCAGCGGCGCGTTTGGCGTCGTGTGGCTCGTGCGCTACCAGCAGTCGACGCTGCTGGCCGCCAAGCGCTTCCGCACGGACGAGCTGGCGCAGTTCCGCGGCGGCGAGTTCGTGCAGGAGATCAAGCTCGTCTCGCGCCTGGCGCACCCGAGCGTCGTGCGGCTCGTGGGCGTCGCCATGGGCGGCGGCGACGCGGCCGAGGACCTGCAGGCGCTGTTCGAGTACGTCAACAACGGCGACCTGCGCGAGTTCCTGCAGGAGCCGAGCGTGCCGCGCGCCTGGACCGCCGACAAGCTGCAGGTGGCGCTGGACGTGGCCGAGGCGCTCACGTACGTGCACTCGTTCTCACCGCCGCTGCTGCACCGCGACCTCAAGTCGCGCAACATCCTGCTAGACGACCGCATGCGCGCCAAGCTGACCGACTTTGGCGTCTCGCGCTTCCTCTCGAGCAACAACACCATGACGCAGGGCGTCGGCACCGCGCGCTGGCTCGCGCCCGAGGTGCTCGCGGGCACGCAGGACTACGACCAGTCGGCCGACGTCTTCGGCTTCGGCTGCGTGCTCTTCGAGCTCGACGCGCACGCCATTCCGTACGCCGACGCGCGCGGGCCGTCGGGCGCCAAGCTCGCCGACATGGCCGTCCTGCACCTCGTCGCGACCGGCAAGCTGCGCCCGCGCTTCTCCCGCGGCTGCCCCGCGGCCCTGCGCGCGCTCGCCGACCGCTGCGTCGCCTTCGACCCGCGCGCTCGCCCGACCGCCGCCGACGTTGCGCGCGCGCTGCGGCTGCTGCTGGACGAGACCGTTCGCGCCAGCACGCCGGCCCCCGACCACCAGTGGCGCGCCGCTGCCTATGAGCACAGCGCCGCCGCCTGATCTTCGTTGTCGCCGTCTTCTATTTACAGCCTTCACCAACCGGCGACGCTGTTCGCTCTCTCCCCACTATTGACCCGCGACACCCGGCTAGCAGTCAGCCGAGCTTCGAGCGCCGGCCGGACCCCATGAGGCGGAGCAGCTGGCGCATGCCCAGGCGGCGAGCGAGCGAGCGAGCGGAGGGAAGCGGAGCCCCGCGTCATCCCCGCCTACCCCAGCAGCATTTTACGGCGTCGGCAGGATCCCGACTTGAGGGTGGACCACCTGATCTTGAAGTCCCAGTCCAAGCGTAACCGTAACTTTTTTGGTCGGATGTTCTAGAAACCTACCCCTTATGGGCTTCAAAACGGAGGGGGCCACCTGTCACGTTGTCAACCTGCAATTGGTCGCTGGCCCGACTTGCTTGCTTGGCGTCACCGCCGTCGGCACGCGCCGAGCGGTGGCGCGTCGATCCGTGAGGCCAGGTCGATCATTCAGTCGCAGAGCGCCTGCGTGCGGGGGCAGGACGAAGGATGGACGCCGACGTGGTGGTCTTTCGACGTGGGCAATTCGTCACAGGTGTTTCGCTCGGCAAAACGCGGGTACCGCAGTCCTCTATGAATCGGATATGCGACTGAATTGATACAGCAACAATTCGATTTCCCACAGTAAATTTATTCAGTAAGCTTGTATATACCAATAGTAGTACACAGTTGATACCAAAAGCACCAGTCATTAGATTTCGGATCCTCCGCAGTACCTCCGCTCCGCCTCGTTTTGCGAGCCGTCCCACTCCGCGCGCGCCTTTGGGAATAAGAGAAGGCAGAGAAAGCCGATACAATTAGTATAGCGGTGGGGGGGAGGAGACCAGGAAAGGCAGGCGAGTGAGCGGCATCAAGCGCGGCGTCAAGCGCGGCATCCAGCGAGCGGCGAGGGCCTCCGACCGAGCGAGTCGCTCCCCTTCTCGACTGACCGGCGGCGCTCGTCCCGTGGCCCGGCGCCCGACTCGACGAGCGACAAGCGACGAGCGAGCGACAAGCGAGCGGTCGCTGCTGCGCGCCTTTTGCCCCGCCTGTCGCCGCCCCGAGCGCTCGGGCGCGGACGCCTCGCGCGGGTGGCGCGCTAGTGACTTGGTGTGTTCTCAGGTGGGTCTTCTCGCGGTGCGCGGCCGCGTTCTCGGCGATGGGAGGGCATGGCGCGGCAACTCGGCGACCGGCGCGGTGGACGAGGAAGTTGCTGCTGCCGCTGATGTTGCTACTGCTGCTCGTGGTGACGCCGGCGGTCGCCTTGGCACCGAGAGAGGAAGCTGCGGTCGAGTTCGTCGCGTCGGCGCGGCCCCCCGCGGACCTGGTGCTCGCCGGAGGGCTGGACGGCAGGGTGTATGCCATCCACGCCTGGTCCGGGGACGTGCTGTGGACGTTCGACTCGGGCGGTCCGATGGTAGACTCGTCCCACTGCGCGCCTTCCATGAGCGCGCGCCGCTTTCCAGACCCTGCGGCGACTTCTTCTCCCCAGCAGACGGTGAACGTCGAGACGGCAGCGCACGCCGCCAAGGCGAGAGCCGACGCTGACGGCGCCATCATCGCCAAGCCAGCGGCAACGGGTGCAGAGCAAGCTATCGCGGCGAGCACGGCCTTCATGGAGCGGTTAGTGCCGTCGTACGACGGCCGACTGTACCACTTCGCGGACAACAAGGTGACGGAGCTCGAGATGACCATGGCGGACATTGTCAGCATCAACGGACCCGTCCGACTGGCAGGCAGCAACGCCGAGAGCAGGCGCCTGTCGGACGTGCTGCTCGTCGGCGAGAAGCGGTCCGAGCTGTTTGCGCTTGACGCTGCGAGCGGACTGGTCCAGCCGTTCCCCACGGCCCCACCGACCTCGGGCTCTTCCTCGTCGGCACGGCCGTCTGCCAAGTGGTCGACCGACATTCTCTTCGGCCGGTCCGAGTACATGACGCAGGCGCTCCACGCGCGCAACGCGTCGTTCACGCGCTGCTTCCGCATCTCCGAGTATTTCCTGCAGTTCGCGGAGCAGCCGCACTGCTCCATGGGCGACGTGGATAGCGCTGCGCACGCTTACGCGCCGCCCGAGATCATCGTGATCCCCAAGGACCCGGACGCGCTCCGCGCAAGCGACGAAGGTTCGACGATTGCCGGCTTTGACCCGTGGACGAACGAGCAGCTGTGGGAGTTTGAAGTCCCCAACTTCGATGTGCTAGCGGTGTATGGGCTATCGCCTTCGCGCGGATCGACATTTTACCAGTGGCGGGTTGACGGACCGTCGTCTTCGTCGTCGTCGGCCGCGTCCTCTTCCAAGAAGCTGCAAGGCGGTGACGCAAGTGCGACAAGAGAACCGCTAGCAGCTGCAGCCTTTGGCGAATCCGATGATGCGAGCCCAGGAGCACTTCCAGCAATTGGGGACGAAGACATTTCCGAAGTGGACGATGCATCATCTACCGCGATGTCCAAGCAGCTGACACGCGTGATGACGAGTAGCTGGGATGCTGTCGAGTCGCGCTTTCGTCTGCGCATGCTGAAGGGTGACAACTACTTCCTGGAATCGAGTGTTGGCGGCAGTGAAGACGTGTCAAACCTCAGCAACGACGACGACGTCAGGTCCCGGTCAACATTCGACGACGATGTTGATGAACTCCACGGCGGTGCCACCTCGATGCATCGTTGGAAGCGGCGCATCCCGTGGGAGGCGATTGAGAATGACGGCAAGCGCGGGGTCTTCATCACCTACTACCACGCGGGCGCCATGATGCTGACGATCCTGGTGGGCTGCGTCGTGATTGCGTGGGGCTGCTACGTCAAGGGTCTCTCTGCGTCAATCGCGCAGACCGCCATCAAAAGCATGGACCAGAGTCAGTTCTTCGTTTCCCACGTCCACCAGCTGACGATCGAACGCCCTGGTGAAGAGGACATCACGATCTCCAGTGTGATCAGCCGCGCTCTGCTCATGGACACAACCGGGAGCGTCGAGCGGCCTTTGCGATTGCTCGGCAACGGCGAGTCTAGCGCGACAGCGTCGACGACGCTAGCGGCTGGACCTGTTGAAGTGACCATGGATCCGGCGACGGAAGCCATGATGATGGAGAAGTTTTCGCGGATGGCGGCGACAGAGGCCGCTTCGCTGATCGCAGGCGGGCGCTATTCAAAGTCTCGCATGAACCTTCGTCAGCTCGAGTATGAGCTGGACAGCCAGGCGTCGACGGAGTTGTCTTCGACGGTTGTCGGGAACTCGTCGTCTGCTTCGTCGATGATCTCGACATCGTTTGGGCCTCGGTTATCGGCGACGCTTGCGCTTCCGTACGACGAAGATGCGTACGACGTCGCGCGTGACGACGACTGTGACCTGATGGAGTATGAAGTGAAGATGCTGCCGAGTCACGGAGAGCTGTTATCATCCGACAGTGAAAGCGACTCGTCATCCGCTCGTGTCGTGGAGCTACTTGACTCGGAGGATGGAAATGCGAGTGAGGACGACCCCGATAAGTCGTTGGCATCGTCTTGGAACTCGGAGAACACGACTGGCAGCTGCTTCAGCAATACAAGCAAGAGCAATCGTCACGTGCAGAACGGCGCGAGAGACGATAGCTCCGAGTCGCTTGGGAGCACCAGCAGCAACAGTGCCGCCGGTGCTTCCGTTGTAAGCGACAATGCAACTGTTGCCGCCCAACCGCGCAGGACGTCGGACGCATCATCGTCGCTGTCGTCGTCCTCCGACGATCAGTCCAAGCAAGACGACGACCAGGTCTTCTTGCCGTTCGTGTGCCAGAGCCGCTTTCTTCACGAGTTCGAAGAGATCTCGGCGATCGGCAAGGGTGGCTTTGGCCAGGTGGTGCTGGCAGAGAACCGCCTTGATGGCCGCAAATACGCCATCAAACGTGTTGGCCTCAACCTGAAGAACCAGACCTCCAAGACGCTGCAGAAGTTCCTGCGAGAGGTCAAGATCCTGGCGCTGCTGGACCACCCGAATATTGTCCGGTACTACCAGGCATGGCTCGAGAAGGTCGAGGAATCCGCATTAGCTTCGTCGTTGCCGCCATCCTCTGGTGCCTCGTCGATGAATGGGGACTTGGGGACGTTTGGCCCGGCGACCAGGAACTACTCGACGAGTAATTTGCTGGCTCCGATCTCGGAAATGTCCTTCTCCTCTGGGAACCAGGACGGTACGAGCGGGTACTACGGCGACAACAGTGTGGCGGAAGAGGACGATGGAGGGTTCGAGTGGGAGCGCGGCTCATCCGATGGGAACGACACGAACGCGTGGAAGGAGGAAGACTTGGTCGTCCAGAACAAGCCGCCCTTGTCGCGTCGCGGCGTGCCAGCTCGCGTGCCTGGAAGTGGGACCGCGAACGGCAGCGGCGGCGATGGCGACGAGGACTCGGCGACGTCGTCATACAGCCGCGAGAAGTGCGACCACTTGCTGTACATTCAGATGCAGTACTGCGCAGGCCGCAACCTGGGAGACTACCTGGCCGTGCCCGGGCGGCCCATGGAGCTGCCGAAGCTGCTCAAGATCTTTGTTCAGATCGCCAGCGCACTGGCGCACGTTCACTCGTGTGGACTCATCCATCGCGACCTGAAGCCGGCCAACATCTTCGTGGCGGATACGGACGCGGACTCGATCAAGCTCGGCGACTTTGGGCTCTCTCGGTACGCGGCGAACGTCAACTTGAGCTCGTCCGTGGAAGACCAGCTGCCTGCGGTCAGCCGAGGTGCCGCGAGCGCGGCCGCGGCAGCGTACGCAGCCATGGGGTCGCGGTCGACGTGGTCGAACGCGGCGTCCGAGAGCAACGACGTGACCGCCGGCGTGGGCACGTATCTGTATGCCAGTCCGGAGCAGGTGGCGGGCAAGAAGTACAACGCCAAGACGGACGTGTACTCTCTCGGCATGATCCTGTTCGAGCTGTGCCACGAGCGGTTCGCGACGACGATGGAGCGGTACGTGACGCTGCGCGACGCGCGCGACTGTGTGTTCCCGGAGGGCTTTGTGTGGAAGCGCAAGTGCCCCGAGCTGGTCGACATGCTGCTGCGGTTGCTGCACCGCGACCCTCTCGTGCGGCCGACGGCAGACGAGGTCGTCCAGTGGAGCCAAGCGCTGTACGAGTCGAGCATGGACATGGTTCGCTCGCCGCGGCTGGGCCACGGCCACCATCACCACGTGCCGATCGACCACCTGGCGCTGCCGTCGCTGTCGTCCCTGGCGGCGCCGACATTCACGCTGCAAGTGGAGGCGGCGGAGGCAACGGCGGAGGGCTCGGGCGTGCCCAACCATAATTTATTGAAGCAGGTGTGCGATGTGATCGGGTGCGTGCACGGCGGCAAGGTCGAGATCAAGAAGTTCGGGCTGCGGCTCGAGGCCGATGGCGCGCAGATCCTCGAGTTCGTGCTGGACGCGCACGCGGCGCTGGGCGAGGGCGGCGGCGCGCGGAGCGAGCGCGACGTGATGGCGAGCGCGATGCACGCCATCCAGGCGCTCGAGGGCGTGCGCGGCGTGCGGCAGGCGGCCGACTGAGGTGGCCGCATTGAATGGGTGGGGGCGAGCGCAAACAAGTAATAGCAGCGTCAATGCAGTACACTACAGCAACGTGTCGGGTCCATACCTTCCAGCCTCGTGCTCGCACCGCCGCGCAGCTCGAAGGGCGGCCGGCCCGTCGGTCTCATGGGTGCCACGCCAGACTTGCCGGCTCAAGACGAGCGGCTCGTGCTCGCGTGTGCTCATGGAGGGATTGGCGACGCATGACGCTGCTGGAAGGTCGCGACGACGCGCCCTGCGTCATGACCGGTGGAGCCCATCCCATCCCCATGTCATTCCCTCATGTCATTCCCTCGCGACAATGTCACTCAGAGTGACGATCACTGTGCAATCCACACACCATCACTCCCGCCATGTGACCGCGCGTCAGTCCTTCGCTCGCCCACTCGGCCTTCGCCCCCAAGAAGAAGCTCGGACCACCCGCCGCCTTCCTCACCCGCTTTCCCCGCCTCCTCCGCTTCCTCCGCTTCCTCCGCTTCCTCCGTGGACGCCCAGGCCCGTGCCCACCAGCCGCTCCATCTGAAGCGTCTCCTCCCCCCCACCGAAGCCCCCGCCCCCCGAAGCTCCGCCCCCTCCGCCAGCCATGAGCGGCGCGCAGAGCCCGACGCGCATGTTCATCATGCTGCCGCTGCTCTTCCTCATGAACAAGGTGGACTTTGAGAACGAGGAGACGCTCTTCCTGGCGCGCGTGGCCTTTGCCGTGGCGCAGCTCGTGTCGCTCGGCGCGGCCGTGTACGTCAAGAACGTGGTGGCGGCCAAGAACGACCGGCGCGTCATCTACGTGCCAGGCGCCAAGTCGCCGTTCGACCAGGCGCCCAACTTCGACGACCTGACCGAGACGACGTACGTGGCGCACGAGTCGGCCAAGGCGGCCGATTTCATCAAGCAGACCATGATCGGCGGCGCCATCGCCGTCTTCGTGCACTTCAAGATGGGCGTCAACCAGGTCATGGTCATCCAGGCCGTCATGGCCCCCTTCAACCTCTACGACAACCCGCTCGTACGCGCCTACATCCTCGGCCGGGCCGGCGGACGCCTATGGAACGAGCGCCTCGAGGGAGAGTCGGCCGAGGAGGCCGCCGCCGCCGCGGGCATCGCGCCGACCACCGCTTCCACCACCGAGACGACGACGACGACGACGACGACCAAGAGCAAGACGACGAGCGTCAAGAAGACCAAGTCGATCGGCCTGACGCCCGAGGAGGCGATCGCCAAGGTGCTGGCGGCCGGCACGGACGCCGACTTCGACGAGCTGTGGGCTGCCGTCAAGAGCGCCGTGAACGCCAAGACCAAGGAGGACCAGTGGACGGCGCTCATGGTGGCCTGCGGCTCGCCCATCGACACGGACGACTTCATCCGCAAGCTCATCCGCGCCGGCGCCGACGTGGCCGCCGTGGACGGCGACGGCTGGACGGCGCTGCACTGGAGCGCCTTCCACGGCCGCCCCGAGGCCGCCGAGACGCTGCTCGCCAGCTGCCCGAGCGACAAGCTGGCCGCGCTGCTCGCCGCCACGGCCTCGGACGGCCGCACGGCGCTCGAGGTCGCCAAGGGCGAGGAGAACGGCGACGTCGTGGACGTCATCAACGCGTTCGGCGATACCGCGGGCAAGGCCGGCGACAAGGCCGCCGCCGACTCGAGCGAGCTCCGGCAGCGCAAGCAGGCGTCGGCCGTCGAGGACGTTGACTAGACGGCGGCGTGCCGAGCAGCGGGCGAGCGAGCGAGCGAGCGCGACCTAGTGGTAGTTAGAGCTCCGACGCGTTGGCCGCCAGCCTGACGAGCGCGCGCGCTGTGGACAAGGCGGCTGGCCGAGCGGCCCGACGCGTCCGAAAATGCATTTCCTTGTTGCGAGCCCCGTTACCGCCCCGCTACCGCCCGCCCATGACCGTCCAAGTCCGCTGGCGGACCGTGCGCGTGCTTGTCGTGTATGTGTCGTGTCCTACCAGGAAGCCTGCGAGGACGCCTAGAGGTCGGCGAGCTCGCCGAGGAAGATCTTCTTGTCCGAGCTGCAGGAGCCGATGATGGGCTCGGACGGGTGGAAGGCGGCCTCGTTGACGCTGCCCGTGTGGCCCGGCAGGCAGTAGCGCAGGCTGCCCGAGTCGGCGTCCCAGACGTAGACGCAGCGGTCGGCTGCGCCGGCGGCCACGAGGCGCATGTCGTGCGACCAGCCGGCGCGCAGCAGCGCGCGCTCGAAGCCGTGGGAGGCACCCAGGAAGGTCTTGAGCAGGCGGTCGCCGCCGGCGACGAACGGCCGCACGTCCCACTTGCGCACGGTGGCGTCCATGCCGTTGGAGAGCACGAAGGCGCCGTCCGGGCTGAGCGCGAGGCTCGTCACGATGTCACCGTGGCCCTGCAGCACAGCGCTGACGGCGTCCTTGCGCAGGTCCCACATCTTGACGTCTCCATCCAGGCCGCCCGTGAGCACGTGCGCGTTGTCGGCGCTGAAGCACGCGGCCGTCACCTGGAACGGGTCGGGCAGCGTCTTGACGGCGCGCTTGTAGCGCACGTCCCAGAGCTTGGCGGTCGCGTCGTCGCTCGCGCTCACCACGAGCGTCGGGCCCTTGGTCACCGGGCACACGCTGTTGACCACGCCCGTGTGGCCCGCCAGCTTCTTGACGCGCTGCCCGGTCTGCCAGTCGCAGCAGCCATGTCACGTCGTGTCATGTCAGTCGAGCCTCGGGCAGGAGAGAGACCGCAGCGGAGACGCACCTGGGCGTCCCAGAGGCCGACCGTCTTGTCGGCCGAGGCCGAGACGAGCTGCGCGCTGTCGTACGTCCACTGCACCTGCAGCACGGCGTTCTTGTGGCCGCTGAGCACGCCGTAGTTGCGGCACTCGCCGTAGACGTCCCAGAGCACTGCGTCCATCAGCCGGTCAGTTCATCGACCCAGACCCACGCAAGGAGCAGCCCCACGCACGGATGCTCTTGTCGAACGAGGCCGAGGCCACGTGGCGGCCGCACGGACTGAACTGGAGCGAGTAGACGGCCGCGCTGTGGCCCGAGAGCAGCATCGTGGGCGCCGCGAGCCCCGACGTGCGGTCCCCCACGCGCTTGGCCGCCACCACCTGCGCGCTCACCGGCACAATGGCCGACACACGCGACCGCTTGGCCAGCTGCGACGGCCCTTCTTCTCCTTCGCCCGACACTTGCAGCGCTGTCGTCCCCGCCCCGGAACCGGCACCGTCATCGCCGCCGTCGCTCAGCCGCCGCTTGCCGCCCGCCAACACCATTTTGCGATCGAAGGAACTGGTCGAGGACCGAGAGTGGTGGGGATACTGCTAGCTAACGGTTACGAGTGAAATTGGCACCACATTTTGCAATGCATCTCCTAAAACTACTTCACAAAAATCAAACCAAGCGAGCCTTAAGTTAAGGATACTTCAAGCGTGGCGCCTCTTGGATCAAAAGAGATCTGGTGATTGGCATCTCCTCATCGGCCGTCATGGGTCGCCGCGGTCTCCACGCCGCTCGCTGGCTGTCTCCAATGCTGCTATGCCGCGTTGGTCTCGTAGTGCTGCTATTGGTGACGACCGTGCTGCCGGGCGTCCAGGTGGCGGCAGCGGAGCTGTCGGTGGCTGGCGTGTGGGCGAACGCGACGGTCGCGGCGATTGCGGGGCTGCGGCTATCAGTGACGACCGGGCCGGACTCGTCGGTCCCTGCGGACGCGACCTTCGCGTTCCGCCTGCACCACGCCTTTGCAGTGAGCAGCGACGCAAATGTCGACGCGGCGGCGCTCTCGCTGGCAGTGGACGGCTCGTGGAACGTGTCGGTGGTGCCAGCAAGCAACAGCGACAATGTGCTGACGGTGGCGCGGAACAGCGACGGACTGCCGGTCCCAGCGGCGACCACCATGGTCTTCAGCCTGACTGGCGTTCAGAACCCAAGCCGAGCGGGCGTGTTCGCTCTCGGGACACTGGCCGTGACGGACATGGCCGGCACGTGGAGCGTCGAGGTGGCGCTCCCGAGCGTCCAAATCGACCCCGGTGTGGTGTGGAACGCCGCCTTTGAGCTCGAGAGCGCGCTCAGTGGGCGGGAGACGGCAGTGACCGCGCGACTGACGCCCGCCCACGGACTCCCCGTCGGTGGAGCGGTCGTCGTGCGCTTCCCGGACGTCTACGGCGCTCTGGATGACGTCTCACTGGCACTAGTAGAAGGCCTCGACGGCGAGACTACACTATCCACTGAGGCGAGTCGAGTCATCGTCAGCCACGTTGGGGGAACGGGGAGCGCGCTCGATGCCATGAGAGACGTCATCGTGCAGTTGGGAGGCGTCGTGAATCCCACTTTCGAGGGACCGGTCGGTCGCTCGGTCCTCCTCCAAACGCTGGACGCCGACGGACTCGTTATTGATCAAGCGTACGTCGATGTTCAGTCCATCGTGCTATCAAGAGCAGTGGTGCAGGTGTCGACCGTCAGTCTCGCAATCGCAGAGGGTGAAGAAGGCGAATACTCGATATGGCTGAGCGCACCGCCGAATGGATCGACAGTCACGGTGACACCGGGCATCAACTCGGCGGACCCAAGCGCGGCAGCCATCGTTGTCGAGCCGGCTTCGATGACCTTCACGGCGACTAACTGGTCGCAAAAGGCAGTCGTGACAGTCGCGGCGCTGGACGATAACGTCGTCATTGGGAGCGCAACGCAACGGAAAGTGTTCACGATATCGCACTCGTTGGTGGAAGCCGGCAGCAGCAGCACAACGTTCGCGCCTCCCGATGACGTCGTCGTTCGGATAAGCGAGGACGACTTCCCCGGCGTCCAGCTCTCGCGGCGGTTCTGCGCCATTATCGAAGGCCTGCGCAACGATAGCTACGAGTTGAGGCTGTTGAGTCGGCCAAGCAGCAGCGTGCGAATCGACATTGCGTCGTCCTCGCCGACTGTGCAGACTCTGCCGTCGTTCATCGAGATCTCTCCTGACGAATGGGACAATCCCCAGGCGGTGCAGGTGCGGCCGAGCGAGCCAAGCTCCTTGACTGCTGCAAGCAAGTTCGCTTTGAGCCATCGCGTCTCCTCGACCGACAGCAACTACAACGACTCGAGCGACTTTGTATACCCACAAGACCACGTCACCGTGTTCTACGAGCCTCTTGAGATGGAGTCGTGCATCCAGCCTTGCCGACCTGGCATGTTCCAGCTTGTGGATCTCACCACAAGTGAAGTGCAGTGTGTTGGCTGCCCCCTCGGTTACTACTGCCCTGGCGACTGCTCCCAGCCGCTTCCCTGTCCAATCGGCACTGCGTCAAGCTCGATACTCGCCAGCTCGATGACCGATGCATGTGCGGCATGTCCTCCTGGGTCATACGCGCACATGGAGGGACTTGCATCGTGTTTGATCTGTCCTGCCGGCGCGTCATGTGCCAGTTCAACGCAACTATTCGAGCCGTGCCCAGTTGGGACTTATGCCGACGAGAATCAAGTCGCGTGCCACCGCTGTCCTGCCGGCAGCTACAACAACCAGACGTTCCAGTCCCAGTGCATGGACTGCCCAGCAGGGTATCACTGCCCTGCAGGGTCTACCAGTCCCGAGCCATGTGCTGGCGGGTCCTATTCCAACGCTAGCCGAGCATCAGTTTGCAGCCCATGCCCTGCCGGGTACGAGTGCTCGGCAAGCGACCAATCGATCCTGCGACCGTGTCAAAGAGGGACGTTCTCGCTTGAAGCTGACACGGCATGCCATGCCTGCCCACCGGGATTTAAATGCCCAGACATCGGCCAACCTCCGCAGCCGTGTCCCGCTGGAGGCTACAACAGCCACGAAAATGCGACCGAGTGTGCTTCTTGTCCACGAGGTTCCGCCTGCCCAAGTGCTTCATCCGATCCGGTTGTGTGCGCGCTTGGCTCGTTCAGCAGTATGGAGAATGCGGTGGCATGTCTTCAATGCCCCGCGGGTTACAGCTGCGCGGATCCAGCGCTTTCGCCGACTCAATGCGCGTCAGGCCAGTACAGCTTGGAGGTGAGAAGTGCCTTCGTGGACGACGTCCAGTCTCGCAGGTGGTTGTTGTTGTGTTCACTTCAACGGTGCTGACTTCAATCTCTTGCATCCATCGTAGGGTGCTCACTTGTGCCGCGCTTGCCCGGCAGGAATGTACTGCCCAGATCCAGCCTCTTCCCCGCTCGCGTGCGCTGCGGGGACGTATTCCGTGGGGAACGCCACATCCTGTGCGCAGTGCCCCATTGGATACGAGTGCCCGCGCACAGACTCGGCCCCGACGTCGTGTCCGCTCGGCTTCTACTCTCCAAATGCAACAGCGGGGTGTCTCCAGTGCCCAGCAGGCTTTCGCTGTCCGGTGCTGGCACTAACGCCAACACGCTGCCCGATCGGGACCTACAGGTATGTCTTCTCATTGCATTCGATGGGTCGAACCTCCACTGCTTTGATGCATTCTCGTGTGGAGTTGCTGAACGTTGTGGTCTTGGGCAGTGGCGAAGGAGCAGCTGTGTGCACAAGCTGTCCGTTCGGCTACGCATGTGCGTCCCCCGACGTCCGCCCCCAAGCTTGTGCATCCGGCATGGTCAACAATGCGAACTACACTGCATGCGAGCCGTGCCCCGCGGGATTCGACTGCTCTCCGCTGGCTGTAGCACCAACGCGGTGTTCACCTGGAACCTACAGTCTCGAAGGCGATGGCGCATGCACGTCATGCCCGAGAGGCTACTACTGCGCGCTGACAACAGAGGCGCCGAGGCGATGCGGAGGCGGGACGTACACTGCTGCAGACTCGCTCGAGTGCCACGCGTGCCCGGCCGGCTTCATGTGTCCAGAGCCAAGTGTCGACCCGGTGGCGTGTCCTCAGTGGCATTACTCGCTAGCGTCCAGCTCCAAGTGCACTCCTTGTCCCGCTGGGATGGACTGCTCCTCGGCTGCGTCACTTCCAGTCGCGTGCTCCAACGGAACTTACAGCCTGAGCACGGCTTCGCCATGCCTGCTTTGTCCCGCGGGGGCGTCTTGCAGCGACCCCGCTTACCCACCAGTCGCGTGTTTGCCTGGCACGTTCAGCATTGCTGGTCAGACGCAGTGTGCGCCGTGTGCACCAGGCCACTACTGTCCGTACACTGACCGGAATGTCCAGCACCCGTGCGCCAACGGGACGTATGCCGAAGCCGGAGCTACTGCGTGCACGCCTTGCCCCGAGGGAATGCAGTGTCCGCTGACGACACAGGCAGTGGAGCAGTCGTGCCCACTTGGAACATTCTCAATCGGCGGTCAAGACAGCTGCTCTAAGTGTCCGCGTGGATACCAGTGTCCTGCTCGAGATGCCAGTGGTAATGCACCATGTCCGCTTGGGTGGTTCTCGGGTGGTGAGGCTGCAGCTTGCACCAAGTGCCCAGCCGGACACGCATGCCCGGACCCGACTATTGACGAACCGATGCCTTGCGACAGCGGCTCGTATAGTCTGGGAGGTGCTGCCGCTTGCACACCGTGCCCCGCGGGGTTCGCGTGCCCAGACACGACGGCGAAGGTGCTGGTGGGTTGCCAAGCAGGCACTTACTCAACAGGGGGAGCGGCGGAGTGTACTCCGTGCCCCGCTGGCTACGAGTGCCTGCTCCGGAACAGCTCGGCTGTCGTCAGGTGCCCCGATGGGACGTACTCGGAGGCAGGTTCTGCCACGTGCGTTGACTGTCCACGAGGGTATTTCTGCGATGCACCCGACGTGCGTCCGCAAAACTGCACCGTCGGCTACTACAGCGCCATCCGAGCTACACGCTGCGAGCCGTGTGCTCCCGGGTACGAGTGCCCTCGCTCGGATCAGCTGCCTCAGCCATGCCCCGTTGGGTACTACAGTGAAGGCGCGACTGCAACGTGCCGAGCGTGCTCGCCCGGGTACATGTGCAGCCTTGCGTCGACAAATCCGACGCCACCAGAAGATGCTTGCCCAATGGGCGGATACTGCAACCCGCCGACGACGTTCTTCATGTGCCCCGCTGGGACCGTCGGCAACGTGACAGCCGGAGAGGTTGGCCGTCGCTCATTGATTGTGATTGCTTGGGCGGGTGGTCTGAAGACTAACGCCTTCCTCCCGTTGTGTTTCTCTGTTCAGAGTCTAGACCACGCGTGTGCGCCTTGTCCAGAGGGCTATGCGTGCGCCATGGGTAGTACGCCACTGACGCAGCAGCCGTGCCCGACTGGGTATTACTGTCCGGAAGGAACGAAGCGCGCGTCGCAGTTCCCGTGCCCGGCAGGCTCGTACAACCCGCTGTCGCTCCAGACAAGCCTCGATGCGTGCATGAGATGCCCAGCCGGCTCCTATTGCCCTCAAGCGAGCGCGAACCCAACGGCGTGTCCGTTCGGGTACTACTGCTTGAACGGGACGCAGACAGCGACCCAGTGGCCATGTCCCGCCGGCACCTTCAGCGGCCCGCAGACGTCGCTGATGCTCGCATCGCAGTGCAACGAGTGCGAGCTGGGTGCGTACTGCCCCGAAGCTAGCAGCTCGCCGACCAAGTGTCCATTGGGGACGTACAACCCCGTTCAAGGGGGTGCTGGGCTGCACGAGTGCCTGCTATGTCCGCCAGGCTGGGCATGTCCACACACCGGGCAGTTCGAGTACGTGGATCGATGTGCCGCAGGGCACTACTGTCCGACTGGGACAGCCGATCCCGACGCGTATCCGTGCCCAGCAGGTTCGTACACGGACAGAATCAATCTCATCCGCTCCGAGGACTGCACCGAGTGCCCAGAGCGCCACGCTTGTCCGAAAGGCACGGGTGGCGACCAGCAGCCGATGGTGCGCTGCGCGGCTGGCTTCTACTGTCCGAATGGCACCGAGTACGCCACGCAGCATCCGTGTCTACCTGGCACTTGGAGCCGCGCAACGACGCTGGCTGCTGCGAGTGAGTGCGATATATGTCCAGGCGGCCAGTACTGCGTGGGAGGCAAGGCGTACATCGATGGTGATTGCGCGCCTGGGCATTATTGTCCGCTCGGCACGGCATCACCGACACGATTCCCGTGCCCAAGCGGGACATACACGGCTCACACGTGGCTGGTTGCCCCAGAGCAGTGTGACGACTGTCCGCCAGGCTCGTATTGCCCCGAAGGGTCCACGGCGCCGATACCATGCAAGCCCGGCAGCTACACATCGCACAACAACACCCAGCGAGTTGGTCCCGGACCAGCGTGGCCACAGTGTACGCTGTGCCCTGCCGGCTACTACTGCGTTGAAGGTGCCGTGACCCCCGCTCCGTGTGGTTCCGGGATGTACTCGGCGGCTGGGGCGAAGGTCTGCTCGACTTGCTCGGCAGGGTACTTCTGTGGCGACAACGCCACTACCGACGCCGACATGACGAGTCGCGTCGGCAGCTGGGCCAATCCCGGCGCCAGGTTCGGCGCGTGCTATAACGGAACGTATTGCCCGTCGGGGAGCGTGCGCGAGCCAGCGCTCGAGCTAGACGCATGTCCGCCGGGTTACTACTGCCCGACAGCCACACCGACGCCGTTGATCTGTCCGGCAGGGACTTACAGCAACCGGACGGGGCTTGACGGGATCGATGACTGCACGCCAACGCCCGCAGGGTTCTTCAGCACGGCAGGTGCTCTCGCGCCTTCTGGAGAGTGCTCTCCTGGGTTCTACTGCCCGATGCGATCGACGTCGCGTACGCAGGTGCCGTGCCCAGCTCGGTACTACCTGAACCGCACTCGAGGCGAGAGCGAAGACGACTGCGCGCTGTGTGTCGCTGGTGGACACTGCCCGATCGGAACCGCGTACCCAGTCGTTTGCCCGGCAGGCTACTACTGCCGTACAGGTGTTGCCGTGCCCGCCCCCTGTCCGATCGGCACGTACGCCAACGCAACGGGGCTCACGCGCGTCGAGGACTGCATCGCGTGTCCGCCTGGCCAGTATTGTGATGCAACGGCGCTCACAACGCCGCGTGGACCGTGTGACCCTGGGTATTACTGTACCATCGGTGCTTACACGTCCGCGCCAATGGACTACGAGTCGACGCTGCTGGCGTATGGCGTACACAACCGCCACACTGGTGCTCCCTGCCCTGGTGGCTCGTACTGCCCCTTGGGGTCCGCGTCGCCTACTCCTTGTCCGCTGGGCACCTACTCCAACGCGACTGGTATCGAGAGTGCGAGCGACTGCGTTGTGTGTCCGGCTGGGAAGTACTGCTCCACACGAGGGCTGCTCGAGCCCACGGGCCTTTGCCAAGCTGGATACTACTGCACTGGCGGAGCAGAGGTCGCCACACAAGTCCAGACGCCGAGCGGTCATTACTCGCTCGAGGGAGCCGTCGCCCCATCCGCATGTGCTCCGGGCACGTTCAACTTGTATCCGGGACGTGAAGTGTGCCTCGATTGCCCAGCCGGGTACTTTTGCGGCAAGGGAGCACCGGGAACTGTTACTCCAGAGCTTTGTCCAACTGGCAGCTACTGCCCGATCGCAACCAGCCTCCCGCTGCTGTGCCCACCTGGAACCTACTCCGATCTCCAAGGCCTGGTGGAGATTCATCAGTGCACGAACTGCTCCGCAGGCTCCTACTGCGACTCGTATGGTCTGGATTCTCCCAGCGGAGATTGCCTTGAGGGATTTCTCTGCACTGGAACCTCCCCCATCCCGAATCCGAGCAATCAAACGTTCGGAATCGAGTGCCCCATCGGCCACTACTGTCCGAAAGGCACGCCAAGCGCCATCGCCTGCCCAGCCGGGACATTTCGAGACACAATCAGTGGCACCGGCCTCTCGTCATGCTCGTCATGTCCTGGAGGCAACTTCTGCGCCGGGTCGGCGCTCATCACACCCACGGGCAAGTGCAGCGCTGGTTTTTACTGCTCGTCGAGCGCGTGGACAGCAACTCCAACGGACGGAGTGACCGGGAACGCGTGCCCCGCTGGGTTCTTCTGTCCGGAAGGCAGTGTTGCGCCGATCAAATGTGATGCACGCACATTTGCCGCCGAAACCGGGCAAGCTGTATGCGATCCATGTCCGGAAGGGTTCTACTGCGACGGTGTCTCGACGGATCGCGCGCTAGTGTGTCCACAAGGCTTCTACTGCCCTCCAAGCACAGATGCGACACCAATAGCATGTCCCCCAGGCTCATTTGGCAATTCGACAAGCCTTGTCAGCGTCAGTGGATGCGTGACTTGCACACCGGGGTACTACTGCGCGACACCGGGGCTCTTGGAGCCTACAGGGCCGTGTTCACCGGGAATATTCTGTCCTCCGAGCGCTGTGAACGCGTATGGAACGACTGTCGGCGATGTGGCAGCAGGGAATGACACGCGGCGAGAATGTCCTCGTGGTTTTTACTGCCCGGAGGCGACGTATATCCCCATTGCTTGCCCGGAAGGCACGTATTCGAATGCTACTGGGCTATCCACGCGTGCTCAATGCCGATACTGTGACGCTGGAAGCTACTGCGGCGACGCCGGCCTTACAAAGCCGAGTGGATCGTGTGCGTCTGGGCACTATTGCCACCGCAACAACACGAGCCCGAACCCGACAACTGGCGTGGTCGCGCTGAATGTTGTGCTCGCTGTCACGGTGAATGGTACATCCGAATCGAGTGCAGCAACGGCAATTGTCTCGGAGTTGTTTGGTGGAGACTGGTGCCCGCTCGGCTCGTACTGCCCCTCAGGCTCGGTTGACCCGGAGCCATGCCCTGAAGGCTCGTATGCTGACGAAGTCGGCCTCGCGCGTTGCAAGCCGTGCCCTGCGGGGTTCTATTGTGGCCAAGGAAGCGTCCACTACGACACGAATCTCTGCCCAAGGGGGCACTACTGCCCCGAAGCAACCCTTGCGAGCGGACTGGAGTTCCCGTGTCCCCCGGGGACGTATGGGAACCGTACCGGTCTCCAGAGTCTGGACCAATGCACTCCTGCACCTGGAGGGATGTACACGAATGAGTTCGCGTCGACGCAGCCCGCAGGTATATGCCGCAGCGGATTCTACTGCTCCGGCGGATCGATCACGGCGACGCCAGCCCAGGTGACGGCGTACGGCGGGCCTTGCTTGCCGGGGACTAATTGCCCCGAAGCCTCAGCTGTCCCGATCGTATGCGATGCAGGGTTCTACTGCGCTTCGACCAACACAGAGCGTGCGCTGCCCTGCGCTGAAGGCTACTACTGCGTTCAAGGCTCCTTCACCGCGACGCCAACTGGGGAGGTGAATGCTGTCGGAGTTATTGGAAACGTTTGTACCGCCGGCCATTACTGTCCGGAAGGTACCAGCAATCCCGAGCCGTGTCCTCCTGGGACCTACTCGCCGAACACCAAGAACACGCGAGTGGAAGACTGCGTGGCGTGTCCACCCGGCTTCCTCTGCGCAGACTCGGGGATCTCAAACCCGACTGTGCCGTGCACCGCGGGGTACTACTGCACAGGGGGAGATCGCGTCGTGAGTCTGCGCTGCCCACTTGGAGCAGAGTGTCCTGAAGGATCATCCGCCCCACGACCATGCGCAGCAGGGACGTTTGCTAGCGAGCTCGGACTGGCAAATTGCATAGCTTGCCCTGCGGGGTCGTACTGCGAGCAAGGCTGCGTCGCGCCAGTTCTTTGTCCACATGGCTTCTACTGCCCCGAGTCGACTCCTTCCGGCACAAAGTTTCCTTGCCTTCCAGGGACTTTCGGCAACGCAAGTGCGCTCGTGACGGCAGAAGATTGCGCGCCGTGTCCTCCAGGAAGATATTGCTCTGGCCAAGCACCAACTGATGCACCTACCGGGAACTGCGGTCCGGGGTTCTACTGCTCGGGTGGTGCTGTGACGCCTAGTCCCGATCCTTCTGTCCAGCCTCTGACTGGTGGCTTGTGCCTCGGTGGCTTCATGTGCTTCGACGGCGCCTCAATCCCGAACCCGATCGACAACTCCACAGGTCGAGCTTGCGATGCAGGTTACTACTGCCCAGAGGGTTCAAGCGATCAGATTCCTTGCCCAAAGGGCTCGTACAACGCTGCAGGGCGACAGTCGACCTGCACAGCATGCCCTGCAGGAGGCTACTGCGACACAATGACGACGTCTCCCGCCCCATGTCCACTGCGCTATTACTGCCCAGTGGGAACGCTCCAGCCGATCCTGTGCCCCGGAGGCACCTTCGGCGCCGCAGAGGGTCTGGCAGACGCTTCAGAGTGCGCGTCGTGCCCTTCAGGAAGCTACTGCGTCGACGGTCGCGTGACTGCATCGTGCGCCGCCGGTTTCTATTGTACGGTTGCCAACAGGGGTCCGACGCCAGATGAAGATGCAGATCTCCGAGACGGAACGAACTGGGTTGGTGGCCCTTGTCCTGTCGGCCACTATTGCCCCGAGGGTGTTCTGGATCCGATACCGTGTCCTGACGGCCTCGCGCGACTGACGACCCAGGCGACTAGTGTCGATGACTGTGCGCCGTGCCCTGCGGGATTCAGCTGCGCGAGCGGAGCCTTCACAGTTCCGTGCCCAGCTGGCTGGTACTGTCCTCGTAGTGAAGGCGCTCGCCCATGCCCTGAAGGAACGTACAACCCGACTGAAGGCAAGGCGAACCTCGAAGACTGCCTTCCGTGCGACGCCGGCAAGCTGTGTAACCGGACGGGAATCATTGACCTGACCGAGTATGACTGTCTGCCTGGGCATTACTGTCTGCGAGGCGACAGTCGTCCCCGCGAGTGTCCTGCCGGGTTTTTCCGTGCTACTGGCGGAGCGATCAGTGCAGCCGACTGTGATCATTGCATCGCTGGATCGTTTTGCGAGGCAGGCTCGGTGTATCCTCAAGTGTGTGCGAGCCAAGAGTACTGCCCGGAAGGATCTGGCGCACCTATCGTGTGTCCTGGCGGCAGCTACTGCCCATTCAACAGCTCGACACCGATCGTATGCCCCGAAGGCACATACTGTCCGGACTCGGCGTCGTTCCCGATAGTGTGCACGCACGGCCACTACTGCCCGTCGAACACGACGATGGAGATCCCCTGCCCTCTCGGGTATATGGGTCGCACGCCACCTTTGCTCGGAGCCTATACTTCGCTGACAGCATCGTGTGAATCCTGCCCACCTGGATCTTTCGGCATCGATGCGAACCGATCGCTGTGCGAGACGTGTACGGAAGGGTTCGTTTGCCTTGGAGCGACGACGTCAAGGCTGCCGGTATCGAAAGATGACGAGCGGGGATACCGGTGTCCTCCAGGCTACTACTGCCCGGCGGGCTCATCTAAGGAGCAGCCATGCCCGAGCGGGACGTATCAGCCCGTTTACGAAGCGACGAACAGCTCTGCGTGCATCCCTTGCAGCTCGAACTCGTACCAGCAACACGAAGGCCAGGCGAGCTGCCTACCATGCTCAACAAGCGCATACTCGCTACAGGGAGCGACCAAGTGCAAGTGCGTTGGCAACCACCGCGCGTTTCAAATGTCAGACGGCTACTGCATCTGCGAGCCAGGATACGAGTTCTACGACTTGGATGGGGTGCTTCGCAGCGACGAGGATGGGTCCGTCGACTGCCAGCCTGTGGTGTACGACCGCTGCAGTGGCGGCCAAGTTCGCTCGGATGGCGGAGCGTGCGTCAAAGAGTCAACCACCTCCTGCGAGTCGGTGTGCGACAACGGATCCGGGACGTATGTAGCGAGCGTCGGCGTCTGCCAATGTGATAGCACGCCGGACGTGGACTCGGTCTGTGACAGCTCGTGCCGCGCGAACGCGATCCAGATCCAAGTGAACTCAAGCACCGGTCAGCTGCAGCTGTATGACCCCATCACGGACTCAATCGAGGCGATTAGCAGCGAGGATGCGACCGCAAGTGGCATTGTGTCGAAGGTGTCCTGCGTCAGTGACGAGGGCAGCGAGTGCCAGCTTCACTCGTTACAGATCGCTTCCACTGGGTTCTCTGGAACGTACGACGTACCGAATGCTCTTTCCGCCACAAATCTCGGCGGCGATCGGCGCCGTCGGCTGTCATCGTCGTTGGCTTCGCTAGCGAACCCAATGGCTTGTGTGAACACCGGGGATGGTATCCTGTTCGACCTGTCCGAGCCAAAGTCGTATCCCATCTACATGAAGGACTCGATGCTCAACACGAACCCGACGTTCGACTACGGCGCATTCCGAGCGATTGCGGCCAAGGTGATCGCCGGACAGACGACTGTGACTGCCTTCGCCTTCACTTTCTCGGATCCAGGCACGTACGTGTTCGGGAATTCTCTTAACGGAGACGCTCGGACGATTATTGTGGTCATGCAGAGCGGGACAAGCTGTCCGACTGAAGCCCCACTCGTCCCGCTGAATGAGAAGAACCTGATCGCGGTCAGCGCCAAGCGCCAGACTGACAACATGATCCTGGCGCCAGACTGGGCACTCATCGGCGGCCTGCTTGGTGGTCTTCTTGGACTGCTTATCGCGGTGATTGCAGGACTGTACTACTTTCGGGTGAAGAGCTGGGCGAGCAGATCGATGCAAAGTACAGCAGCGTATCGACTCAAAAGCAAGCAGGTGGATCTCGGTGGGATGCACTCCAAGGGCTCTACTGTCGCTACCAAGGCCGTGGAGGGTGTCGGGGTCGCGGGTGAATCCGACATTGCGAATCCTCTCAGTGGAGATGGAGGCGCTTCAAACCCACTGGGTACTGCTGGAAGCACTGGGTACCAGCCTGATCTAAGTCGCTGGGACGATGATGACTTGGACATTCGCGAACTTGTCGACCGGCTGCAGTTCCATCACGAGGCGGTCGCCAAGAGCTTCGAGGACCAGAAAGGAGACGCGAGGAAACTGCTGCAGCACCTACAGATCGAGGCGGCTGAGCTTAAGCGACTGTTTGTCGACACTCTGGCGAGTGGCTCTGGTATCATGAGGGAGGGGAGTGCTTCACCTGCTGAAGAAGGAGGTCCATCGGATGCGTACAGCAAGCTTCGCTTCCTTGCCGACAACATCGAGCGTGACATCGTCGCTCGGCGCGACTTTCGGCGCAAGAGAATGGCAGCCATCGACGGCATTTCCAAACATCTTCACGACATGGAAGACTGGGAGCGACATGCTCCAGAGCTCGCCCGCGACTTGGTACATTCGATGGCAGCACCAATAGACAGCTTGGCCAGCCCACCAGAGCAAACAGGAGCACTGGAGGCTACGCCAGACCGCGTGGGTGTTCGTGCAACGCTCGATGGTCTACAAGCGCTGCTTTGCGCCGACCCAGCGACGATGACGAGCTCGTCGGTGGTGCAATTGACCGAGTCGGAGAAGGTTCGACGTGAAGTGGGAGGGTTTATCCAGCAGACGTCCAGGCGCCAACTGAGTGGGGCATCAGGAGATGGCGACGATCAGTCAAGCGCCGATCTGGCGCAGATCTTTGACAAACTGGATGCGATTGAGGGGCTGCAGAACCAAGAAGACCACGCTGTTCTCGGCTCGCTATCTTCTCTTCAGAAGTTCAGTGTCGCAGTTCCTCAGATGGTCAAGGCGATCGACGCGTTGGAGGAGTCGCTACATCGGGAATTAGCCATCGCACGAGAAGAGCAGAACCCGTCGAAAGAGCGCGATGCGATTCAAAACATGGAAACTCGGGTGAGAAGTCTGCTCCGAGATATCGCCGCCAGTGCAATCAAAATCGGCGGCAAGCTTGAACGAGAGCGACGCAGGGTTGCAAGCGGGACAAGCGCTGCCGAAGGAGCGGAGACTGATCTCGTCGCCACTTTGGGAATCGCCAAGGAAACATGGAAGGCGGAAGCAGAATCCTTGGCCAACAACCAACCCATCAAAGATGCTGATGACTCCAAAGCGGTCGGAGACGTGTCTAGGTCTGCCGCTTCTACTTCCAACGAGAGATCAGTCGCTGGACATCCTGGTACTCCCTCACTTGACAGCGGTCGCGACGATACCTTGTTCCAGATCAAGGAGCTGTTGATGCTACTGACGTCTCAGTTGAGATCAAGACAAACTCCAGCATCAGCGCTGCTCGGCGGTGACAGCATGTCGGTTCCGTTTGCTGGGAAGCAAGCGGAGTCTTCTTCCATAATATCTTCTTCATCAAGAGCACAAGCTGGTACCCGCGAATTGGAGACACGACGCTCACCCACAGTCCAAATGGCGAACCCCTCGTCTGCAAGTAGTCCTGGTCTGATGCAGCAGCAGATCGCGAATGACCTCAAGAACAAGTTCCCGGAGCTGCCACCTGAGGCAAAAGAGCGACTCCTGATCGACGTGGCGGCAGACATGCAGCGCATGCAATCGGTGATGAGCGTGGAATCCTCAAAACATGAAGGTGCAGTACTGAGTCAGCAGATGGCGACCGAAGTCGCACAGCAGAAGCAGAAGGAAGCCCTCCTCGCTCTCACGATGGAGCGAGAGTTAAATGCTAAGAAGGCTCACGAAGTTGAGGCGGTGGACCTGGAGGCCAAGTTCGTGGAAGAGCAGCAGGCCATCGAAAATGAATATCTGCAGGAGCTGGCGGCGCTGGAGAATGACTTTGACGGAGTCGGCGAAGCAACTGACTTCTTGACTCCATCAGACGAGTTCACAGACGCGGAAGGTCTCGAAGGGGACGCCAGCAGTCCTTCAATCGATGATGACGATGGCGATAATCCCGACGTCGATGTCGCATCGAGTGCAGTTCAGATCGAGCGTCACGATGCGGAGCTAGCCGAGATCATCGACACACTCAACAATGTGCTCCGCCCTGCATGGGAGTCAAAGCTAGGGTCGTTGGCGTTCAAGGAGCGGGTCCTCAAGACGCTGCGGGCTGGTTTTGCACGACAACTTTCGGCAAATGCTTCTAGTCCAAGCAAACCCGTTGTCTCTCCACGGCCAGAGTCGGCTGTCAACGAGCTATTAGCTGAATTGTTCGAGGCGAAGGACTCTGTGCTAGAAGATATCGTGAGACGGCAGGACGAGATGGAGGAGGCACAGCGATCCGCCTGCGCCTTGGCGACTATGGATCTTCGCGAGGAAGCGGATAAGCGATCGGGCGACATGGAGAGGTTCGTGCACGAGCAGAAAGAGAAAGCGATCGAAAGGAAGAAGAAGGCGACAGACGCCTTGGAGAATGCAGTTGCCCAGCGCGAGCAGATCGTTGCCCAAATCGCAGCCAACGAAGAAATGCTTGAGACAATGCTGAGCCAGGCTTTGGCTGACGCGAGCTCTAATGATCCAGTTGCGGAGCAACAGACAGTTGACGCAGTGAAGCAGCGGCTTGACACACTCAACAGCGAGCAATACGAGCGATTGGCCGAGATGGAAGAGGTTCAAGCCCGCGCAGCAGTTGATAACGCAATTGCGGGCGCCTGCCTGGCAGAAGTCGACCGCCTTGGACATGAAGTATCAACGAAGGGAGGTAAGACCATTCAACGAGCTCCATCGGTGAAGGAGAGGCCTGTTGGACCCTCTGTTTACAGCGGCAGCAACACCATGGGATCAGTCACTGGATATGCTGGATCGCTTGAGAAGAAGATCCAAGTCATCCGCAAGCTGGCGAGACAGAAGAGAATGGAACTGATGGATGGCTTTCAACGAAGGGTGGAGTCGATCAGCGCTGGTGATCCAACATCTTCGTCTCGGTTGACACCGACGGAAGCGATGGGGGCACTGGCCGCGGAGATGGAGCAACAGATCAAGAGCATCAGCGATCGGCACCTGCAAGCGTGGGAAGCTCGCCAGCAAGATCTCCAGCGAGAAGGGGAGTTGAAACGGGAAAAGCTTGCGAAGCGACTCGCGAGCAGACGAAAGGAATCCGACTTGTCCAATACGAGGTTGAGCAATTCAGAGATCGACGACGAAGAACAGAGACAGCTGAGTCAGCTTGATGAAAGCTTGGAGCTGGCAAAGCAGATGATGGCCGACAGATTGGATGATGAGCTGCAGCAGATATCCAATCACGTTCACGGCACCACTGCGGCCGCTCAAGGCGAGCTTGAAAGCGTGTTGGCCAAGTGCAGAAACGAGTTTGAAGCAGAAATGGAGCGACTCCGAAACTCATTAGCGACCGATCGGGCAGCAAAAGAGCGGGCGCTTCGAGAGCGAGTGGAGCAAAGGCGACGACAACGAAGTGCCAAGGCTCCGGGAGAATCCGGAACTGAGGATGTAGAACCAAGCGGGGAAGACGCCTCCAACGAAAAACGGGAGCTCCAGCAGCTTGAATTGGAGGAAGGTGCTCGCATTGCTGCCGCTCACGACGCGTTCAAGGCAGAGGTCGAGCACGTATTCAATACGGCAGTGGGGAAAATCGACGACCGCCAACGGCTTGCTGAACGGGAGTTGGAGGGGCACGATCGGGAGCGTAGGCGGGTGCAGCGGGAGCATGACGATAGTATCAAGGCGCTGCAGGTAGCGCTGGATACAGAGCGAGCTCGGCAGCACGACAAACTCAAGGAGCGCTCGGCTAAACGACGTGCCGAGCGACTAGCAGAGAGCTCGGCGCTTGGGGAAGACGGCGTCGCTCGTGTTCGCCAAGAGCTGGACGATGAAGACGCGCGCGAGCGAGAGCGTCTGGACCGCAATTTGGCTCAGAAGGCGGCCCAAGCTCTCGCGGCGCACAAGACGCAGTTCAAGGAGGCGATAGATCAGGCGGATACGGCGCTTACCACGAGTCAAGTCGAAGTGGAAGCGGCGGAGGCAGCTCGGCTCGCGCTGGATGCCGCTCGACACGCAGAGCTGGATCGCCTCGCTCGAGAGTTTTACGCTGGACTAGCGTCATTGCGCGACAGTGACTCGCTGTCAGCACTCGATCGGCGGCAAGAATTACAGAGGCGACTTGAAGAGCGAAAGAGGAAGCGCCGGACCGCATCGAGTGATGCTGCGAGCGAATCGCCAGCATCGTCCCCAGTTCCAGAGGTGATCAGTGAGTGCAGCGCAGTGCTGGTGGACGAGGCTGAACAAGAGGTTCACCGCGTGCTGGACCAACATCGTGAGGCATGGCAGTTGCTTCAGGACCAAATCGATCGAGATGCTCGAGTGCGGAAGGAGCAGCTGGTCGATCGCATCAGCCGGAAGCGGGACAAGCTCGCGAGAGCAGCTGCGGATGGAGCGGATGCCGCACTGATCCTCAGGGAGGAAGAGGAGCTGAAGCATGAAGCGGTCACTGAATCAGCCGCCATTGATGATGACGCAGCGATTCAAAAGCGCGCTGTGCTGAACCAAATGCAGCGTTTAGAGACCGAGACCTCAAACACCGTTGCTGACAGTATGGTCGATGGGGACGAGAAACTGCAGGCGCTTCTTCAAGACACGTATCGCCGTCACGAAGAGGGAGTGAGCGCTGTCCGTGGTGAGATGGAGCGAGAACGTCAGCGTCAGGAGTTGCTGTTGCAGTCCCGCATCGCCAAGCGTCGAGGACAGAAGGACATGTCCGCTGCAGAACTTGATGCGGCAGACGCGCAAGACCGACAAGGGCTTGAGACACAACTCGAGGAGATGGAAGAGCAGCAGCTAGCAGAGATCTGTCGACACAACAGTGCTGAAGTCGACGCACTCCTCAAGAGCGAAGCGTCCGATGCTCGCAGACGAATTCAGCTGGCGGAACAAGCGGAAGCGGACGCAGAGGAACAGCTCGCGCAAGTGCGGGAAGAGTACTCGCGCCATCTCCGAGATCATGAAGTCCGAGCCGCAGCTGAGAAGGAGCTGGGACGAGCAGCGTTAGAAGAGAAGCTGCGGGTGAAACGAGCTGCGCGCCTCGCTGCTACGTCCGGGAGGAGCAGCGGACGTGTTGCCGTCGAACTGGACGCGATAGAAGACGAAGAGCGCGCTGGGTTCGAGGCCGAAGCCGAAGTGCGCGAGTCGGAGGAGCGCGCGCAGCTGCTGCAGAGCCAAACCGAGCAGATGACCCAACTACTCGGTGAGATTTGCCGAGCGAGTGCCGATCGAGCAGCGGCCGCCGTGGTGCTTGACGTGGTCGACGCCGCGAGTCTGCAGGCAGGTCAGGTCCTCAACGACTTTGCAAGGAGCCGAGAGATGCTGGCACAGTCGACGGAGGCCGATCGACGCGCGCAGAAGGAGGCTCTGGCTGCGCGGATTGCGGCCCGCAAGCGTCGTGAGCGGCTTGGTCACACTGGTGAAGGTGGTGAAGGCAGTCAAGACCAGCTGCAGAGTGAGGAAGGAGGCGTTGACTCACTGGAGCGGAGCGAATCGCGAAGGCTGACACCTCGAGAACGAGAGGAGAAGCAGTCGACGGTTGCAGATACAGTGGCGGACGGGTTGGAAGACGAACTAGCTGCCATCAAAGCCAGCCACGCGAGCAGCATGGCCTCGCGGATGAAGCAGCTGGAGCTCGAGGCGGCGATGAGGAAGGCGCAGCTGGCGGTGCGCATCGAGGCGAGAAGGCGCGCGCTGGCTGCCGCTGTGAAGGACGGAGCAGCAGCGGCGGCGTCGGTGACGCACGCAGAGGCAGCAATTCTTGAGGAGGAAGAACGCGAGGTGAGCGAGATCGAACGCGAGAGTGAAGGCAAGAAGCGTGAGCTGGAGCAGCAGGCAGCGCTGAAGCAGGAGGCACTGGATCAAACACTCCGGACAGAGATTGCGCACAACTCGGACGGGATGGAGCGCGTCATCGCCACCTGTACGGCAGCGCACGCGGAGGAGGTGCTGAAGCTGCGCGAGTCGCTGCGCCAGTCGCGTCTGCGCCAAGAGGCAGCGCTCAAGGATCGGCTGGCGAAGAAGCGTGCGGCGCGGATGCTCGAAGCCGGCAAGGACGGTCATTCAGACGCTTCCCTGGCAGAGGCAGACGCGCAGGAGGAGGCTGCACTCACTGAGAGCGTCGAGGCTGCTGAGCAGCAGCAGCTTGAGGCGCTGGCGAGTCGCCATCGATTGGAGGTAAATGGAGTTGCTGATAGACTCGCGAGCGAGCAAGCGACCAAGCGGGAGGCGGCCAAACGAGAGCAGCAAGTCGCCGCGTTGGAGCTGGAGAGAGTTCGACTGGAGCACGAGCGAGAACTGGCGGCGTTGCAGGCGTCGATGGTGGCCGAGAGGAGGCGCCAAGACGATAAGCTGCGCGAGAAGCTGGCCCGGCGACGCGCGGACAGACACAAGGAGCTGGGAAGTCTCTTAGGTGTTGAGCGAGAGGCAGCGGAGCAAGAGCTGCAGCGAGAGGAGGAGCACGAGGTCACCGCTCTGGACGAGCAGGCGAGCCGCGACGCGCATGCAGCAATGGAAGAACTGCTGGCGAGGCAGACCGCGCAGGAGCAGGCGATCGCCGAGGCGCTGAGCCGTGCGGCTGTGGACGCGGCGGCAGCCGGAGTGGCCCAGCGAGCGCTGGAGAGGGCCCGCGAGGTCGAGCTGGCGCGGATCGCGAGTGAGTTCGAGCGCGAGCGGCTCGGGCTGCGGTCGACGGAGACGGAGGCCAAGGCGCAGACACGACAGCGGCTGCAGGACCGGTTGGCGCAGCGCAAGATGAAGCAGAAGCCGCTGCCGGTCTCCGAAGACGACGGGCGAGTGGACGAGCTCAAGCCGGCAGCAGTCTTGAGAGCCGCGTCGTCCCGGAAGGCGATGCAGCGGCAGTTGAGCGTTGCGAGCGTCGCGGTCGACCAGTGCGCCGAGAATGAGATCCAGAAGCTGCAGGCGGAGCATGAGCGCGCGACGAGGGACCGCTGCGCTGCACTGGACCAGGAGGCGGCGCTAAGGCGGGCCCAGCTGGCCGAGCGAATGCAGAAGAAGCGCGCGCGACTCGCGGCGGAGGCGGAGTTGACTGTTGAGGCGAAGGCAGCGGCGGATGAAGCGCTGGATAGCGAGGAGAGTCGAGCGCTGGGAGAGATTCGGGCGGATGTGGACGCGCAGAAGCAGCAGCTCGAGGCACAGCTGGCGGAGGCGCAGCGAGCCATGAGCGCGGCGATCACTGAGGCGGCGAGGAAGGAGGCTGAAGACATGGACCGCTTGCTGGTCGCGTGTAGGCAGAGCCACGACGACGAGTCCCGGCGGCTGGAAGCCGAGCTGCAGCGCGAGCGGCAGCGACAGGAGGCCGCGCTGCAGGAGCGGATTGCCAAGCGACGAGGGAAGAAGGCGTTGCAGGCGTCCAAGGCTCAAGGAGACGACCGGATCGATGGTGCGACGCCAGCTGAGGTGGAGAATGAACGACCGTCGACTGCCGAGTCGGAGAACGAGGAGCGTGAGAGAAAGCGGATGGAGGAGGAGCTGGCGGCCAAGGAGGCGCTCGCGTGGGCCGAGGTGCATCGCAAGCAGGAGGAGGAGTTACAGGCGCTCAGTTGTCGAGCGGAGGCGCTCGCCGCCAAGAAGCAGGAGGACGCGCGCGCGATGCAGCGGCACGCCGAGGCGGAGATGGAGCGGCTTCGGAGAGAGCACGGGGACGAGATGGAGCGCCTGACGGCGTCGCTCGAGGCCGACCAGAGGCGGCAGGAAGAGCGACTGCAGCAGCGGATTGCGCCGCGGCGGGCCCAGCGAGAGAAGCAGGCGGCTGCGAACCAGGCAGCGACGGAGGCGGACGACTCGCAGGCCGAGCGCGAGGCGAAAGAACGTGCGCTGCTACTTGAGATGGAGGAGCAGGAGCGGCTACAGCTGGAGGAGGAGCTGGCCGCCACCGCCGCGCGGGTGATCGAGGAAGAACAGGCCCGGCAGCGACAGCGAGAGCAAGAGGTGGCCGACCGCATCGCTCAAGCCGCGATCGACGCGGCGGCGGCCGAGGCAGCCAAGAAGGCGCTCGAGGCGTCGAGCGCGCAGGAGATGACGCGGCTATCGCGGGAGCTCGAGGACAACCTGCGCGCGCTGCGGCAAGCTGACAAGGCAGACACAGCGGCGCAGAAGAAGAAGCTAGAGGCGCGTATCGCCGCCAAGAAGCAGAAGAAGATGATGGAGCTCGAGGCCAAGAAGGAACTGGAGCGACAGAGGCTGCGCAGCAAGCAGCAGTCAGAGGCCGAGGCGCTCCAGCGTGGCTCCGAGGACGTGGCGGCAGCTGTGGATCTGCTGGAAGCCATGGCTGAGAGTCGAGAGGGCGACAGCGCCGAGCCTCCAGCGATGCAGACGCCTCCAGACGCCTCAACGAGACCACAGGTAGAACTGTCGCCTCCAGTCCTAGTGATGCCCGAGGCCGCTGCGGCCGCGATTCAGCAGCAGCGAGACGTCGAGGCCGTCGCGAGGCTGTTCGAGCACGCGCTGGTGCCGCACAAGCTGACGCTCATGGGCGGGATCGAGCTGGTGGTGCGCGAGCGGCAGCAGGGCGAGCTGGCGCAGCTGGCCGCAGCCTGCTACGAGGCCAAGATGGCCGCTGTTCGGGATGTGCTGGGTGCGCTGATGCAGGACAAGGCGACGGCCAAGGCACGGGTGATGGCCAGTCCTGGGGAGCAACACGCGGCGCTGGACGCCATCGACAGCGAATTCGAGACGCGATTCCGGCAGGCGGAACACCGCGTCGTGGAGGAAATGGACCGGAGCCAAGCCCTGCAGGCTAGGCAGCTGCAGGAGCGGCACCTGCAGCAGATCGCATTCCTACTAGAGCGCTTCGGGCCACGGAGCGCCGAGGTGGAGGCTTCGCTTGGTCGCGCTTCGGGCCATGGCGAAGATCGTCGGGAGCTGAGCTCGCGGCGAGGACTGGTGTACTTGTCGGAGGCCGAGAGTCTGGACAGTGACGACCTTGAACGCGCGCTGAGACTACGCCTGCGGGTCGAGGCGGACGAGCGAGAGACGCAGCTGCAAGAGGACAAAAGTCGCGCTCTGGAGGCGCTCGACCTCGATGAGCGGCAGCAGTTGGAGGCGCTGGACAAGCAGCACGCGGTGCTTGTAGCCGAGGAAACAGCGGCGATGAAGTCGTTGGCGGCTGTGGAGAGAGATCCGAGCGCCGCTGTGCAAGCTGCTCACGCGCATCAGCTCTCGCGCTTGGTCGTGATGCTCGAGGGCAGGAGGAAGAAGCAGGCAGAGCGTATTCGAGGGCTGTTCAAGAAGCAGCGCATCGTCGTGGAGGACGAGCACCGGCGCAAGCTCCAGGCTGTGTCAGCCGCCATGATGGAGCGCCTCGTGCAGGAGAAGGAGGCGCTCCGCAGCAAGCAGGCGCTGCTGAAGACTCCGAGAGGAAGAGAGCGCATCTATAACGACGGCGCTGAAGCTGTTGCGACACCAGTCGTGGACGGGGAGCTGGAGGCGCGGCTCGTGCGCATCGAGCAGATGCTGAGGGAAAGGATGGACGACGAACAAGCTCTCGAGTCTTCGGTGGATGCGTACAAGGCGTCGGTGATGACCGCGATTGTCTCTGGCTGCCGGTGGAGCTCTCGCGCGGGCTCTGATGCCTCGCTGCGGCTGTTTGGCGTGGTGAGGCCGTCCGAGACGGATCTGGAGCGTGTTGAAGAGATCTCGGATGAGGAGAAGTCGCCGGCGATGCGTTCGCGGTGCGAGTTTGCGGCATACTTGCTCCGATTGATGGAGGCGTCGCCGCCTCCTTTACCAGCAAGTGGCAAGGTTGTGATGCTCGTGAAGGCGCTTCCATGCTCCGAAGATTCGACGGATGCAGCGTCGGTGTGTTTCGACGCGTCCAAGCGCGTGCTGTACGTGTCAGCGACTGCGGTCCGCGATCTATCGTCCGGGCAACTAGCCATCCTGGTGCTTCATGCACTCGCCGAAGCGCGGACGGGGTTGGCCGATGCCTCGTCTCCCGCGTTCGTCGCCGCCGTCTACGAGCTGCTTGTCCGGTGCTATCAGAACCTGTTCGCCCGGACGGCCGCTGCTAGAAGCGGTGACGCTACCGGAGGCTCAAATTCCCAGTCTACCGCTGCAGCCGCCTCCACCCGCGTCGAGAAGCACCGCGCGACTCCGAAGGCACGCAGTGCCGCGGCTGGCTGGGACGCCCGCCTGAAGGAGATGGAGAGCTTCCTGGGCCAGCTTGAGCCGGAGTTGGCGTCGAGTGCGGACGTGGCACCCGTGGCGCCACTGCTTGATGCGGCTCGACGACAGCTGTCGGGCTCGCGGTCACTCAGCCGGTGGAACTTGCTGCGCAAGGCTGACACGGGGTCATCGGCGTCGCTCTCGTCCCCGGCGTCAGCAGTTGCCTCGGCGAGCGACTTGGACGAGATGCTGCGGCAGGAGCGCGCGCAGCGACTGCGTGACAAGCTGGACGCGGCGGAGAAGTTGTACTCGCATGTGCTGCGGCAGCTGCAGGAGCAGACTGAAGCGCGAGAGTACGCGCTTGAGATGCTCGAGGAGCAGCGCGCGCGCGCCACCGAGGCCCAAGCCCAGGCCGAGGGCCAGCAGGCAAGCGCGCAGGACAAGGAGGAGGAGCGCGCGCTGGAGAGCGATCTGCGCGCGCAGGACGAGGCGCTCGCGGACACGCGCAAGGAGCGCGACGACCTATTCGCGCAGTGCCAGGCGTTGCGCGCGCAGCTGGAGGCATGCGACGTGTGAGCGGGTCTGGATGACACGCAAGTACTGTGAATTGTAAAACAGTACTAATATAAACGAGGTGTGCGGTAGTTGTCCGTGTCTGATACCTTCGTCTGAGTCGAACGCTTGGTCACCAGCCCGCGACGAGTGCATACATTGACGCAGTGACGAGCAGGAAGTTCGAAGCAGGAAGCTCGAAGCAGGAAGCTCGAAGCGGGAAGCGGCAGGTCGAAGCGAGAAGGGAGTGGCGATGGCGCAGGGCAACGGGTACCTGAAGAAGGGCAAGAAGGCGGTGAAGAACGCGTCGGCCAAGCCGGCCAAGAAGGTGACGCAGTACGGGCACAAGCGGTCGGCCGCCAAGTTCACCAAGAAGGGCAGTACGTGCGCCGCCTCGACCCGTTGTGTTCACGCGTCGGTCGGTCTCTCGATGGTGCTGATGCGTTGCTTCCCTGCGCTTGGTGGTGGGTCTAGACCCGACGACGGAGATCCGGCGCGGCGCGTCGGGCTTCAAGAACCACGGCAGCAAGGCCGTGACGGGCTTCATCAACCAGAACATCGAGGACATCATGGCGAGCCGCGTGGTGCAGTCGGGCACGGCGCTGTCGCTGAGCGACGTCAAGGCGTCGGGCAAGGACCGGCTGAAGCAGATCAACCAGGTCGCGCGCACCAAGAAGAAGTCGCGCGTGGCGCAGAAGCTGCAGGCCATCGAGCGCAAGATCCAGGAGAACGAGGAGAAGTAGCGCGACCATGCCGAGATTGTACACCTATCGGATGCGCTTCACGCCACGTCTCCCGCCTTGATGCTCCGTGCCTTGCTTGCGGTCGATGGGGTGGTGGGTTCGGCGCCGTAACAGCATCCAAGCCGGTTCATGAACAGGTCGACAGTCTATTAGGTGGCGGCGCACATACCTGCTTGCTGCTCACGCCTTGGGGTCCGACAGAGGCGCGCGCTGCGTGGGCGACGGCGGCGCCGAGTGCGTCGCGTGCGCGGCGGACGTCGACGCAGAGGCCGCCGACGGCTTGCGGAACTTGTACACGGTCGCGTCGGGGAAGAGGTGCAGCAGCAGCTCGTCCGCGAGGCTGAAGAGCAGGTTCTTGACGAACACCTCGTGCTGCAGGAAGCCATGCACCTTGAGCGCCGCGTTCTCGCACGCCGAGTCGCCCATGAGTGACACGAGCCGCGGCGGGAAGCTCGCGACCAGCGCCTCGAGGCATTTGGCCCTCAGCGCGTGCATCTCGTGCTCCGGCAGCTCGGCCGGGGGCGCCACGTACGCCGCCGGGTCGGCCGGGAACATGTACTCGCGCAGGCTGCGCACGCCCGCCGCGAGCTGCCCGGGCTCCGTGAACGACAGCACCTGGCGCTCGAGCTTGCGGAAGTGGCTCGCGCTCAGGAACGCCTTGATGAACGAGCGCGTGACCGAGAACAGGTGGCGCCGCACCGTGCCGATGCCGTCGAACTCGAACACCTCGCCCAGCACGGCGAACAGACTCACCTCGAGCTTCTGCAGCACGCGCATCTTGGTCTCCTTCGAGTTGGCGTCAGGCGCGATCCACCGGCCCTTCTTCCACTTGCCATTCTCCACCAGCAGCGCGCCGGTCGGGGCGTTGCTGCCGCTGCCAGTGGGAGTGTTCCCGCCTCCACTGGTAGGCGACGACACTCCTGACGGCACGCCGCCTTCGACTGTCCGAGCGCCACTAGAGGCTGTCGCTTCGTTGCCGTCCCGCCCAGCATTCGCTCCTTTACCGCCGCCGCCTCCGACGCTGGATCCGCCGCTGGCGCTCGAGAGGAGGAGGAACTTTTGGATCACGGCGCTCTGGCAGAGCGTATCGCACGACAACAGGCTCTGCAAGAACTCCTCCAGCACGTACAGCCGCTTCTCGTATGTCAGTGCGGCGATCGGCAGGTTGCGCAGGGATGGCTCCACGGTCAGCAACTCCATGTAGTCGACGCCCTTCCAGTGGCACTGGCGGCACCCGGCGCCGTGCTTCTTCTCCTGCTTCCTCAGCTTCTCGAACAGCTTCTTCTCGAGTACTTCAAAGTCGTGGAACGTCTTCACGGCAGTCCACGCGTACGCGCTCTCGCCCTTGACGCGCACCGTGATCTCAAACCGCGCGTTGCTGCTTGTTCCAGAGGCCGCTGAGCTGCTTGGAGACACGGCCGGCGACCCGTTCGCAGTCGAGCCGCTGCTGCTAGCGGCGTCTCCGCTCGTACCGAACAGATCCGGCACCTCTCGCTCCTTCTCCTTCTCCTTCTCCTTGATCAGGTACTTGCCGACGTGTGCCTCGATCCGCAGTTTGTACTTGCTCACGAGTCGGTCGTAGCAATTGCCGCACATGCGCGCCTTCTTGGTCGACTCGAGCGGCGGAGGGAACACTGCAAAGGCAAAGAAGTTGTGGCAGGCGGCACACACGCGCTGGTGACAGCTCTGGCAGATGCCAGCGCTGCCCGCCTTGGCTGTCAGCGACTTGAGGCAGCGGAAGCACAAGTCGTCGTCTTCCAAGTCCTCCTCGTACCCCGACATCCGGCTGCTGAACTCGCGCGAGAGACCCACAGCCGACCCCAACGAGCCCCGCGAGTCAGTTGTCGTCGGTGTCTTCGCTTTCTGCACTCGACCTGAGGATGACCGCCTTCGCAAAGGGACCGGCAGCTTGCTGCTGTTGGATCCCGAGTCTAGCGTCACTGGAGTCGAGCCTCCGCCGCTCGAGGAGGAAGGATTGAAGCCATTGAGGTCGACGTTGAGTGCCTCAAGTGCCGATGTCGAGATGGGGCTGGCGGGGCAGTTCTTGTCAAAGCTGAACGACCGCCGCTTCACCATCGGCCTCAACTTGGTTGCTCGCTCGATCTTGTCGGCCTGGTCGCGCGCGAACACGTCCAGCCTGTTCTTCAGTCGCCGCGCCTTGCTCCATCCATTCATCGGACCTGATCCAGTGCGACGACCTGTACTGTCACCACTGGGAGCATCGCTGGAAGGAGACGCAGCACCTCTCGACAGCGAAGGCGACAACGGAGAAAACGACGAGGACATGGACAGCACCGGCGGCAGCTGCCGTCGTGCACGGATCCACCGTCTACGCCGCACCGAGTCGAACTTCTTCTCCTTGTCGTGGAACTTGTCCTCGAATGTCTTGGCATACTCCCACGAGCCACTGGAGGACCTCCGCTTATCGTTCTCGCCGCTTTCCCCGTCGTGCTCGCTATCGGATGAGTCCCCCGGGCTTGAAACGTCGTGGGTTTGATTCTCTAGAGCCCAGTCACCCTCCCAGACCCACTCGGACGACGGAAGCTCTTGCTTTCGCTTGTCTTGAGCCTTCACCCAGCCTTGGATAGGAACGTACCGCTCCGTCTCCCATACACTCTCAAGCACTCGGATAACGCCGCTGCTGGAGCCGCCAGGTTGCTGACGGCTTGAAATGGGCGAGACGCCGAACTCCTGGTCCATCGCGCTCTTCCGCCCGAGTAGCGCCGGAATCTCCAACGATGACTTGAGCGAGTTCAGCTGCCGCAGACTGCTGAGCACACTGTCGAACCGCTTCGCGTCGCTCAAGATGGCAAAGTCGTCGTAGAACCTCCGTGTGACGTCGTCATGGAGATGTAGACCCGCGAAAAACTCTGACAATTGACCCTTTTCCAGCGCTACCAGAAGCCATTGGATGCCTCGCGTCGACACGAACGAGTCGCTGTCGCAGCACGGAGGGCAGTTCGTCGCGATGAAACGCCAGTGATCGTTCAGCACTGGAGCATCTGGTCGGTCCTGAGCCAGGTAGTTCCAGTAGTAGTACACGTCGTCCGCGCCGTGGTCGGCATCGAGAAGGCACGACGACGAAAGCCGCGACCGATGCGCCGGCGACTGGACCAAGTCGTCCTCCGTGACCATCATCACAGTCGATTCCGACACTCGCTCGGACTCGTCGCTCGTATGGCGGCTGCCCGTGGAGTGAGACGGACCTCGAGCGCGGTAGCCGAGCATGAGCACGTCTTCCAACGCGGACAGCAGCTCGTACAGCTCCCTTGCACGCGCCGAACTGCGCATTTCTTGGCGCTCGCGGAACATCTTCACATAGCTTACGACTGTCTTGTCCAGCAATCGCACAACGCGATCTTGAACGTTTGCGATCGTGGTAGCAGTGTGTGTGGTGGTCGACACGTCGCTGCCTCTGTGATCGCTTGCGCTCGAGTGGCTTGAAGCGAGCACCGCCACGCTCTGATCTTCCTCTTCCACCACTCCTTGGTCTTCCTCGTCCCCATCTTCAAACTCTTCTTCATCCTCTTCTTCTTCGTCGTCAAACGCTTCGTCGGCCGCTCGTGCGTTACTTCGGTGGCGCATCTCTCCATCAGGCGTCGATGGAGGCGTCAGTAGATCATCAAAGGACTCACCAACGCCAGAGGCAGCGTTCGGTGATATCGAGCTGCTGACAGTCGACTCGTTCCGCTTCCACGCCTTCTGAAGCAGCTGACCGGGCTTGCGAATCATGCGTGCCGCTGCGTTATTCGACAGCGCGCCACTGATTGAGGAGGAGGAGTGCGGAGGCTGTGACGTCGACAGCCCGTGCTCGTTCGGATTGCTGCTGAACGTGCGGAAGCGCTTCTTGACTTTGCCGATGGAGGAGTTGAGACTCGACCCGATGTTCGCCTTGACGTTCTTCAGATCGTCCAAGTGCATGCTCGGACGCGCGCTTCCATCGCCATTTTTGTGAGATGAAGACGACGACGTCGACGCCATGAAGTTGCGCGGTGCAATGAGTCGCGGGGCCTTCGGAAGACTGATCCGCTCGTCCAGGGAGAACATGGACGTGATGGTCTTTCGATCGCCAGCGCTGCCGCCGCTTGATGGGGCCAGCGCGCTGAGAACCGATGAGCCAAAGGTGAAGGCGGCCGCATCCGCCCACTCGTCTCCCTCGAACATGCCTTCCGCGGCCCCCGTGGCCGTCGTCGCAGCTGACGAAACGGCGTCAACCAGGGCCTGGAAAGCGGCTTCCGCCTGCTCGCTGCTGCGCTTGCTCGCCTTGTAGAGGAAGCTGCCAGTCATACGCAATTTGTTGAGCGACGGCCTGGAGCCAGGGGTCGGAGACTGCGGGCCCAAGCCCGCGCCGTCCTTGTCGTCGATGAAGGCGCCGAGACACGCGACGACGAGCTCGTTTGCGTACCGGGGCTGCGCGTACTCGGTCAGCGGCTTGAGGATCTTGAAGGCCGTGATCTCCCGCAGGAGGTTCGTGGCGATGGACACGAAGATGTTCGTGTCGTACTGCTGGTCGAGCTGCGGTTTGAGCTGCACGAGCAGCTGCGTCGCGAAGTGCCGCAGGTACAGCGCCTCGGCGCTCTCGGCCGCGGCGGCGGGGGTTCCAGCCTTCTTGGCCGCTGTCGGCGACGCCGTGTCGGCGGCTGGCGTCGGCTTGACGCAGGCCGGGTGCACGAACTGAGACTGCTGCACGTAGGCCAGGACGTACTCCTGGCGCCGCGCGAGGCTGGCGTCGTCGGCGTCGCTCGGGTCGAAGACGTCCGGGAAGTCCTCGGCGAGCTGCGCGTAGGCCTCCCGGAACCAGCCGAGGTGCATCCGGCAGAGCTCGATGCACTTGGCGATCATGGTGAGCGCCTGGGAGGAGTCGATCTCGGTGATCCGCGAGGCGGCGGCGCCCAGCAGGTCGGCGAGCAGGAAGCGCACATCGTGCGGGAAGTCGTCGCTGGCGGGCGAGATGGGTCGGAACCAGTACGAGACGTAGTCGCGCACGACGAGCCGCGCCAGGGCCCCGATCTCGTCGCAGAGCTCGGGCGGCAGGCCCCAGGCCGTGCGCAGGTGCGCCGCGACGGGCAGTCGCTTGAGCACGCGCAGCTGGAAGCCGGCGTCCGCCATGCCGTCGCCTC
>JAADYB010000090.1:0-45638 GCA_023338075.1 Phytopythium litorale
GAGCCAGCCCGCGGGAGTGTCAGACACAGCTCTTCCTTGGCGCGCAGCCGCCTCTTGGACGGCTTTCGCTTCCTCTTGGGGGCCGTCACACTCGCTACCGGTCCGTTGGCCGGCACGTCCATGACGGCACCGTTCAAGCCCACCGGGATCTGCTTCGTGGTGCTTCTGAAGAGCATGTTGCGCAGGTCGAGGAAGTCGCTGTTGGGCTTGGAGATGAAGATGATGTCTCGCGCGTTCGAGTCGTCACCAGGATCGCCCTCGCTCGCATTGCCAGCATCTGTCGTGTCGGTAGCATGGTCATCGAAGAAGACCGAGGCGGCAGGCGCGACAGCCCGAGAGCGATTCCAGAAGCGAGCGGGCTGGGACCCCGCCGTGCGGATGTGCACGCTCGGTCCCACGTCCGTCGACAGCATGGACGAGTCTCGCGGCGACGGGAACGAGTCCAGCCGCGACGAGCTGCTCATCGTCACAGATGGGACGAGTCGGACTGCGTCCGAGCGTCGTCGGAGCGTTGGGGCCGCTCCCAAGCACCAGCAATCGGCAAGCAGGCCAGACGAAGGCGATGGGAAGGGAGTCAAGACGCAGCGACGTGCAAGGTCGAGGTTGAGCTCGCAGTGTTGCACGTTGCCTGCGTGAGCGCGGCAGCAACAGGGAGCGAGAGGCCGCTATAAATAGGAGACTGTAATGTGCTCTCGTGCGGCAAGGTCAAACATCGAGCCAAGGAAAGCGAGCCGCGCACAAGGCTCGATGCTATTCCTGTCTTCGAGGTTGGTGAAGATGTTGGTGAGCTGTTCGTTCGCTCTGTTGAAGGCGTTGGGAAGCTCGGAGACTATTTATACAGCGCTGCATTGTGACTGGGTGAGCAACCGACCAAGCACCGAGCAACTCTCTTTGCACGCAGCAAAGGGCTGAGACATCCGCCACCAGCGTGGAGAGAGTCCATCTCGCCATGAAGCTTGGCCAGAGGCGTGTCATGACGATCTCAGACCAGCTTGTCCCCCGCAGCAGCTTGGAGTTGCTCAGCATGTTGCAGAGCCTCACGAAGACGTAATGTGGTATCGTGTGCGTGTGCGTGGGCCACGCCTGTTGTCGCGGGCGTGGCCGTCAATGCATTTGATCCCTTGAAGCGCGTGTGGATCCAATCATGACGTCAGTGTAGCCATGAGCTGATCCTACCCGTTAGATGTTACATCGAGCAGCTCCGTGTGAAAGATTAGCATGCTCACGTCAAGTCAATCACACCTATCAGTTATTGTTCAATTTCATGGATTTCTTCGAAGTGCGTCGTCGTTCAATGACGCGCCATAGTGAACCCAAGTGATTTCCCCTCGTCCAGCGCAACGCACTCTTCGAGCCGCCCATCATGGCGGGGAAGACGCTCGTCCTGGCGCTCGCGCTGGCGGCCTTGGTGGCGCCCGCGAGCGCCCAGCAGCAGCAGCAGCAGGTGAAGAAGATCCTGCACTTCTCGGACGTGCACCTGAACCTGTCGACTTCGCTGGACCCGGCGGCGTCAGCCGCCATCCCGATCCGGTACTACTCGGACGCGCCGGTGGCGCTGCTCGAGGCGGCGCTTGCGTTCGCCAGGGACGCCGTGGCCGCCGCGCCCGACGTGCTGCTGTATACGGGCGACCACGCGGCGCACGGGGACTTCTCGGACGCGTTCGTGGCCAGCGCCGTGCGCGCCAACGTCGGGCTGCTCGAGAAGTTCTTCCCGCCCAAGGGCGACGGCCCAGGGCTCGAGGCTACGGCCGTGATCGGCAACGCCGACGGCAGTGCGTCTCGCTGCTGCGGGTCCTCGGTTGACGGGTGATGCAACAGTAACGAGGCTAAGGACGTGCATTGGGGTGACGCTGTGCTACAGACCCGGACTACCACATGGAGGTGACGGACCCGAGCGCGAGCGCGGCGGCCAACCCGTCGATCGCGCTCATCTCGGAGGCCTGGCGCGGGTCGCTGTCCGAGCCCGCGCTCGACCTGTTCAACCGCCGAGGGTACCTCAAGTACGCCTTCGACGACCGGCTCGAGCTCATCACGCTCAACACGGTGCCCTACTCGGTGCGTCGGCAACTGCGGCGGGGTGTCAGTCTCTTTGCCACTAGCACCATCACTGACGCCTTGGCTCTCGCAGCCGAGCCACGTGCCAGACACGTCGAGCGACCCGGACCCGTTCGGGCAGTTCGCGTGGCTGGACGCGACGCTCGCGGCGCTGCAGGCGCAGGACAAGGTTGCGTACATCACGGGGCACATCGCGCCGATCGTCGACTCGTACGGCGGCAACCCGCAGTGGCACGTGCACTACATCGACCGGTACAAGGCCGTCGTGGGCAAGTACCCGGGCGTGGTCAAGGCGCAGTTCTTCGGCCACGTGCATAGCATCGAGCTCCGCGTCCCGGTGCCCGGGCTCGAGGCACCCGGCGGGTACAACAACGCCGCGGGCGAGGAGGACCCCGAGCGCCTGATCCCCATGTTCGTCACGGGCTCCATCTCGCCGCTGTTCGGCAACAACCCGTCGTTCATGGTCTGGGACTTTGACGCCGAGACGTACGACGTGCTCGACTTCACCGTCTACGGCACCGATATCGCCGACTCGGCCCCGCAGCTCGCGTGGCGCCAGCTCTTCAAGGCCACCACGTGAGTCCGCAGCACCTCTTGACGTCATGAATTGCCGCGGCTCTAACGTCGTCTTGCGTCATGCGACCATGAACTGCTAGCGCGTACGGCGTGTCGTCCCTGGCGGCCAGCGAGCTCAACGCCTTCGTGACGCGCGCGCACAAGAACGGCAGCCTGCTGGAGGAGTACAGCTGGAACATGAAGGCGCAGTCGCCCAAGCAGGCGCGGTGCACGAGCGCGCTCTGTCACGCCAAGACGCTGTGCACCATGAAGTGGTGGTCCACTCGGCAGGAGTACCTCGCGTGCATCGACAGCGTCTCGCCCGAGATGCAGGCGTCCGCCCCGGCGTCAGTCGAGGCGTCCCCCCCGACGCCTTCGTCGCAGGAGGTGCTCGCGAACGGGGACGTGATGCTGGCCATCGGCACGACGGTGCTGGCCACGACCATCGCCGTCGGCTGTGTGGTTGCGATCCACTACGTTCTGCGCGCTCGTGGCGTCCTCACGCCAGCCAGCGAGCGCGCGCAGCAGCTCGAGGACGTGTTCCCCATGCTGTGAGCGTCGACGACCTCAGTGACGCTCCTTGCAACGCCGAGTGGAGACGGAACGAGCAGGGGGAGCAGCATCTATCAAGTAAAAGCAACGCCGTGTTCGTCTCGTGAATCAAATTGCCCTCCGGTCGCCCCGCCGAGTCCTCCGCCCACGCGCGCGCGACGCTCGTTATAGTCTCTGCTTCTCGTACAATCGGCCGACTTGCGGCGGGCGTCAGCGCCAACGGCATCCGGTCTGTCCGCTGGCTCACCTCGACTCCGGGCTCGCTCAGATCGTGTTGGCCATCACAGTGTTGTAGTTGTCGATGTTGCGCTTCAGGATGTCCTCGAGCGGGCCCATGACCCGCTTGAACGTCTTCCGGTCTAACGTGAGGCACTTGACGGTGCCCTTGGCCATCACGGTCGCCTGGCGCGGCCGCGTCGTGAGCAGCGCGATCTCTCCAAAGTACGCGCCGGACCCGAGCACGCCGATCTCCTGCGGCGGGTCGGACGGCGTCAGCTGCTTGCTGCACACGGCTGTGCCCTCCTCGATAATATAAAACAGGTTGCCGTCGTCGCCCTGCGTGATGATCACCTCGCCGTCGCTGAACGTCTCGGTCCGGAGCGCGTCGGCGACCGTCAGTCGCTCGTACTCGCTCAGCGACTCGAGCAGCGGCACGCGCTCAATGAAGCCCTTGTGCGCCTCGCGCTTCTTGAGCGTCGTCTCCATGATAATGTACTTGAACGTCTGGCGGTCGAGTGCCCAGGCCTTGGAGTGCTGCACCGCCTTGACGGTCGCGGCGCGCGGCGCGTTGTACATGAGCGCCAGCTCGCCGAACGACATGGCTTCCGTGCACTGTCGAGCATCCAATGGACGAGAAGAGCGTCAGACCGGGGGAAGGGGGGGGGACGAGCAGCAAAAGCCCGCTGTCCGCAGCATACCGTCTGGACGAGCACGTCGTCCTTGTAGACCTCGCAGACGCCGCTCTCGAGGATGTAAAAGTTGTCGCCGTCGTCGCCCTGCTTGATGATGGTCTGGCCCGGCTCGAACTCCTTGGGGAACATGGCGTCCAGCACAATGTCGAGCTGCTTCTCGTCCAGCGACTTGAACAGGATGTTCTCTGCCACCATTTCGCTGATCACGTCGCGCTCTTCAGGCGATTTGGGGTGCACCACGCGCTCAAACTGCTTGGCGCTGCTCCAACACATGCACGCGAACACCGTCAGTCATCAGCTCTGCTGCTGCTTCCAGGCGAGCTCCAGGCGAGTCGACCGACCTGTGCGGGTCGATGGTCTCAGCCGAGACGGAAGTCCGGCGGCCCTTGACCATGGGCTTGGGCGGCGGCGGGCTCTGGTTGATCTCGCCCAGCGCGTCGCCGCCCTCTTCCTCGTCCTCGCTCTCCGACTCGTCCGAGTGGTCTGCCAAGTCCACACACGACGTGAGTGTGTTGGCTGCAGACTAGAGCAAAGGGGGATGCCGCGAGTCGCACAGGTGTTGTGCAGGGGCGAAGCCGGGTTGTCGTCCTTGCCGAGCGGCGCGCCGTTCTTGGCGCGGGGCGTGGCCTCCTCCGGGTAGTTGGCCTGCAGGTACTGGATGATGTGCAGGATCGGGTTCTCGGGCTTGGCCAGCAGCAGCGACTCGACCAGGTTGATGAACAGCGTGTTGATGCCCTTCTTGTGCAGGTAGTCCTGCAGCTCCTGCTGCACACCCTCCGCGTCCGCCATCGTGTGTCTGTCTGTGTACTGGAGCCCGCCTACGCGTCGTCCGCGCGCGTCGGTCGCGGGGGAATCCTGAACTGCGTCGGTCAGTCGGTGGGGGGCGTGTTCGCCAGCAAGTCAAGACAGACACCGAGCGCTCAGGGAAGCAGGGCGGTGGGGTGGGGTGGCGTGGGGTGGGGCGCCGCGCCGTCGAGGGCCCGGGACGCGCTGGCAGCCGCGGGAGAAGCGGGAAATGTGGAAGGAACGCGCGCGGTCCGGAGCGCCAAACAAGCGCGAAAGATCGCGGCCGTGACTCTTCCCCAGGCGCTGAACCGCTTCGCGCGGGCCGGGCGGGCTGTCGGCGCGGGAAAGCCGCTCTCGTCCGGTCGCGGCAGCGAGGAAAGCGAGCGCGGGAGGAAGCGAGCCGGCTGCCGGGGTGCTTGGCGTCCAGGCGTCCGATCCGTCCGAGGTGTCCGCGCGCTGGGGGGGGGGGGCGAGCGGGGGGCGTCCGGGGCTACCGCGAAGGCGAGAGTTCTGTCAGTGGGCGGCGGCGCACACGGGCGCGTGAGGGATCGTTACGGCGCGGGCGGACGCTCCCGGGCGGACGCATATAGGCGGCCGCCATGCACGCACCTGGTCAGTCGCGGGGGGTTTCAGCCTTTTTTCCGCGGTTGGTGTGCTTGCTGCCTGGCGACGCTTCCAGGCCGACAGTAGATTTATCTTCGGCTTTCCTTTCCATCAATTTAGAGGGTGGCGAGGGTGCGACGAATCGAAGGAGCCACGCGGTCGGAGCCATGCGCTTCGATTTTTGGGCCGACATACTCGAGACAAGACGACGGGAACGCAACGCGCATGGAGGACACGACGGCGCAGGAGATGATCCCGCTGACGGGCAGCCGAGCGTCAGGTGGCCGTTTAACGCGTAGAAGCGCCAGACGGGGTGGGCGAACCTCGAGGCACGCAACAGTCGCCAGGGTGCCAGCATTCCGAGGTGCGTCCGCGAAGTTTACCGCCCGAGGGTCATTTATAAATTTAGCCGGTCAAGTGAAGCCATCTGCGAGTTTTCTTGAAGAAAGGCCGCACGACCACACAGCTGCCACCTCAAGAATCGCTTCAAGAATGATACAACATGTGTACCACACGAGCCAGCTCGCAAACAGAATGGAGCCCACACGAAATCAATGTCCGAGGTCACTCTTTCGATAGAGTGTCACTCCCGCGAGACCGACCAACCATCCTTGACGAACGGCAACACTCGCACCCGCCGCGCAATTGAGACCGACGACCCATGGCGCCGACGGCAGGTGCGCGCGCCTGCTATTCGCACGCGTCGAGGACTGGGCTCGGCTCCGAGTGTGTCGGTGCCAGACTGACGCTGGGCGTATGAGCAGGCACGCGCCTGCGCTTCAAGAGCGCGCAGGCCAAGCAGCAGCAGCGCGGCAAGGCCAAGAAGGTGCCGTCGCTCAAGAACCGTATCCGCGCGCTCGAGCGGTTCCTCAAGCGAGGGGTGCGTTTCGTCGATCGGTGGCCATGAGGTGGGCGTGTGAAGGCGCTGACGCGTGGTGGGAGGACAGGAGATCCCGGACGCGACGCGCCGAGCCAAGAAGGCCGAGCTCGCGCAGCTGCAGGAGGAGGTAGGCGCCGCATTGGAGCATGCGCAGGGACGCGATGGCGGTGTGATTAAGAGAACTGACGGACGAGCGCTGATTTGTCGGTGCATGGCAGCACGAGGCGAAGGAGCGTGTGGAGCAGGAGAAGAAGAACGCCGAGAAGTACAAGAAGCCTCGGTTCTTTGAGCGCGTCAAGATCATGCGCAAGCTGCGCCAGGCCAAGAAGCACATGGAGAGCGTACGCCTTCGCTCGCTGATGTGGCCGTGTCTCGCCATGTCCTCAGTTGCTTACTCGGTGTGTGTGCAGGCAGCCGACGACGCTGAGGCCGAGCGCCACAAGGCCGAGTACGAGCGCTACCGCGAGGACATGATGTACATCTACTACTACCCTCGCAGTGAGCCGTACCTGTCGCTGCTGCCGTCCAAGCCGCACTCGGACGACGAGTTGCAGCGGTGCGTGCTCTCTTGGATTGGGGCTCGTGCCTGTGGCTGGCGTCTCATGCTCCCGCTCGAACGACAGGCAAACGAAGCTGCGCAAGGATGCCATCGCGCGGTTCGAGGAGGAGCAGCCGATCGAGGCCTTCCACCAGTTCTGCTTGAACGACGGCAAGGCGACCGACCAGCAGCCGGCGGCCGCGTCCTCGGCGGCATCGCTGCTCATCAAGCGTCCGTCCAAGGAGGAGGCCAAGAAACACAAGAAGCAGCGCAAGAAGAACGACAAGACCGCCGCGCCGGCCGAGCCGGTGGTCGCCGACATGGAGGAAGCCGAGCTGGAGGTGGCGGCGAAGGAGAAGAAAGACAAGAAGAAGAAGGACAAGAAAGACAAGAAGGCCAAGGAGGTGGAGCAGCAAGTGGAGCAGCAGCAGGAGGAAGAGGAGGAGGAGGAGGAGGAGGATGACTTCTTCCTTTAGACAATCCAACACTACGATCCTCTGGTCTCGCTATGCTTCGTGATCCACGGTGAGTGGCGATGTATCCTTTAAAACGGTTTTACTGTAACTACTCGGTGTGCTTGGCTGCTTCTTCGCTGCTCTGCTGCCCTTGAACCTCCTGAACTAATTAGACGCTTGACTTGGCCTTCTCCCACCCGAAAGACTGATGCAGACGCCGTCCGCCATATATACATGCCTCCTCCCACCTATCCGTCAGATCAGGATGGAGAGCTCGGCGCTGTTGAGCTCGGTGTTGGCCTCATACTCAGCTTCCAGCCGCGAAGCTGCCACCAGTGCGTTCATGTTGGTGTAGCTGAAGGTGCGGAACGCGTCGAAGAGTGGAGAGTCTTCGGCCGGATCGCTTCCCGGCCCACGCGCGTCCTCGGCAGCGTCGAGTCCTTTCACAGAGACCTCGCTGTCCGTCACCCCAGGAGTGTCACCACCAGTGCTGCTGATCGCACGGTTGGTCGGCGCACTGTCGGTCGGCACTACTGCCTGCTTTGCCTGCTCTCCATCCTGTTGACGCCCATCAGCCGCCCCGCTGCTGCTGCTTCCGCGCACATGGCTCGAGTTGCTGTCGAACGACCGCGAGTCGATCTCAAACTCGTCGTCGTCGATGAAGATGTCCGTCAGGTTGCGGTTGTTGAAGTAGCTCGTGTCGTTCGGACCTTCCAGCGTCGGCACGAACGGTGGTACAGCCTCCAGTAGCGTATCCCATTCGATGCCATCGAAGAACGGGTGCCTCACGATGCCTTCCCAGTTGAGCCGCGTCGCGGGGTCCTGGTCCAGCAAGCGGTCAATCAGGTCCATCGCTTCGTTCGAGATGCCCTTCTCGCCGTCTGGCCACAGGATATTGCGCGCCAGAATGTTGGAGAAGATCGCGTCCACGGTGTCGTCATTGAACGGCGGGAAGCCAACGAGCATTTCGTACAAGATCACCCCAAGAGCCCAATAGTCCACGGGAGGGCCATGTGGCAGACCGAGGATGATCTCTGGGCTCAGGTAGTCCGGCGTCCCACACCTGCCGTTCGTGTGATGTGTTTGCCGAGATGACCGAGAATGCCAGCGACTGGACCGAATGTCATGCTGGCTTGGGGCATCTGCGGCGGTCTCCGTGCCCGTTCCATCCAGGTGCATCCGGTCGCTCTCATCCACACTCGACCTCCTGGCTGATGCTGGAGACGACTGCGCGCTGTGGCTTTGGGTGTCCGACATGTGTTCGTCACTCATGAACCCGTCTGCAATCTCCAGCTCGCTCAGAGCCGCTTCGGACAGACCGAAGTCCGTGAGCTGCGTGATGGCACGTCGCACACGTCAATGATTGAATTGGGTGCGACCAACACGAAGCGGACTTGCCTTGATGTGCCCGGTCGACGAGATCAAAATGTTGTCAGGCTTCAGATCTCTGTCCAACACGACAACAGCACGTTAGCGAATTGGTATCGCGGGGTGTGGATTGTCCAGCGCATCACGCATGCGCAAGGCGAACCTGTGGACGCATCCCTTCAGGTGGAGGTGATTCAGCGCGATCGCAATCTCTGCAATGTACACGCATGCAACCTATCACGGCGTCTCGAGATCCCGTCAGTCCATGCAGCCAGTATAGGTCATGTTGGGTGCCCTACCTGTTCTTCCAGCTGCACGATACACTCGAGCAGGGACATAAAGTCGCCGCCGGGGAGATACTCCATCACGAGGAAGAGGTTTCGCCTGAGGATCACCGACGCATGTCATGGCGAACACACATCACGCGGCTTTAGACCCCTCAGTATTGCATCACGCATCTCCACCATCAATCGCAGCTCCCCAGCACAGTTACCTCGTTTGGAAGGTCCAGAAGAGCTTGACGACGAACGGACTCGACACGTGGGCCAGGATGTTCCTCTCCGTCTCAATCTGCTGGATCTGCAATCAGCATCCACGTGGCTCATGAGTTTTCAGTTCCAATTGCACGACCACATTAACAATGAGTGCTCACCTGCTTCTTGCGCTTCAGGTGCTCCTTTGCCAGCACTTTGATGGCATACTGATCGCCGGTGGTCTTCTTGCGCGCCAAGTACACCTTTCCGAACGCACCCTTCGAGATCGGCTTGACGATCTGGAAATCGCGAATCGTGACGCGATATGCAGTCGATCGAGTCGGGGCCGCTACCCCTGGAGCCGGCAGCGGCCGCGTGCTGGTTTCAAGTTCCTCCAGCGACTTGGTTCGCTGCAGTGGCGCGCGAACGATCTCGTAAGGGTCCTGCTGGAACATGACCTTGTGAGTCGACCGCATCTTGCTCATCTTGGCATGAATCATGTTCCGGATTCGTGCGCAGTATTTCAGTCCTCGCTCGACCACAAAGCTTGCGGTCTCGGGCTCGCGCTCGCGTATCCGGTCGACGATCTTGATCAAGCGGCAGCAAAGCGCGAACGAATCGATGCTTGACACGTCGCACGACGCGGCTTGGATGGCCACCACGCGCATGGTGTGGTAAAAGTGGATATCCTCGTCGTGGAAGTATGGCCGCACGGCCTCGGACGCGAGATTGGCATTGATGGACGTGACTAGCTTGAGCAGCGAGGTGTTGATGACGTCTGCCTCAAGCTCGAACCGCTTCGACATGACGCAGTAGTCTGTGTGCTCGTTCAGTCGGAACGCGTCCACTTTGCACTCGCACAGCTTGCAGACGACGGCGCGCGTGTTGCGCCGGAAGCGGACCGTCATCGGGCGCCGCGAGTACTGCAGCAGACTTAGAACTCGCTGCGGAGAGTGTTCGCCGATGCTGTTCCCGTTGACAGCTTCGACGGTCAGACCGCGCGTCAGCGCCGCGCCTGGTGGGATGGCCAAGATACTGCTGCTCCACGCGCCGTCCTGCACGTGCCGCACGACCACTTCTTGCTTGGCCTCGTCCATCACGAACTCGAGCCCGAGGAAGCCGCTGCCGAACGTCACCTCGAAGATCTCGTTCGTCCGGAAGAGGCTGGAGCGGCGCCGGGCTGGGACCGCGCTGACGAACGCGGCGCTGTCCGATCTGGCCACCGCGGCGTCGTCCTCGGGCTCGTGCGTGTCCTGCTGCTGCTGCCGCTCGATGTCGATGAGCGAGTCGCTCGAGCCGACGCGGCGCCACTTCTCCTTGTTCTTCTCCCAGCGCTCGAGCATGTTCTCCACCACGGCCGGCGACGAGTGCAGCGCGCCGGCACCGCCGATCTCGCTCGCGCTCCGCGGCGGGATGTTGACGCTGTACTGCCTCAGCAGGCGCTGCGGTGCGATATCCAGGCGCAGCTCCTCGCGCAGCTGCTTGATGGCGTCGATGCCTGGCGCCGAGGACACGGCCGCGGTCGCGCTGCTCCTCCTCAACACCCCTCCGGCCGCGGCTTGCGGCTCCACCGCGCCGCTGACCCCCACGCCGGCGCCTGCGAGGCGCTCACTGCTCGCCTGCATCGCTCACTCCTGCTCCCTGCGCGGCCAGTCGGCGTCTGCGCGCGCTGAGACGCGAGCCGAGCCGCGCAAAGTGAAGCGAAGCGCCGCCGCCTCGTCCGCCCGAAACGATCTCGCCGCCCCTGTCTCCTGCCGCCCGCGAGTCACCCGCCAGCCAGCGCCTGCCGTCCAGTCCCCGACCGCTTCTGAGTCGCCCCGTGCTCGCGCCGTCCACCGCCGTCTCCCGCCCGCCCGCTGCCGCCGTCGTCGCCGTCCGCTGAGGCCGTTGGATGCGTCGCCGGCCTTTCCCGATCTGGCAGCGGCGCCTCGCGCAAATGGCAATCCCCAAAACGTTATTTTGAAGCGTTCTGATTGGCTGGCGCAATTCAACTTTCCTGCGGCAAAAACGTGATACATGTAACACGGCGGATAGCTCACAAAAAAAGGAGCAACAGGAATAGTCATAAATTCAAGGACTTGTTCGGTGATATTCACACTCTGACAGTCAGGGATTTTTGTTGTTGTTTTAGTTTTCATGAGCACTTTCATCTTTTTTCTTCTTTTTTCTTCTTTCTTTCTCTCTCTGGATAAAGCAACGACGACGTCGTGGTTGTGGATGCTGATGAAATGCGGGTGCTAATTGTAGCTTGTCGCGGATCGACAATCGCGGGGGCTCTCGGGCAGCGAAAAGAGGCCCAGCGACTTGGGATGGATGGCGGCGGTGGCTCGACGAACAAACTCACGCAACAGCTTCCGCCAAGATTTTGCCCGCTTTGGACCATTCACAAATCTTCCAGGGAAGCGTTTCGCGAAATCAGGGTCGGCGCAAATGCCGGTGAGCCATCCGCGATCCACGTCGAAACACGGTGGGCAATGAAATGTCCAGAGGTGCGCGGCTTCAGTGACTGCACCATATTTTGCGAAAATCACCCCGGCGCGATCATTTGGCGGAAAGATCTGCGTCACCCATGCGACTTGTGCAGGCAGAATGGAAAAGCACCGCGGCCGCACACATGGAGATGATGCAATGCCGTCCAGCTTGGACGATGACTGCCCTCGACGGACGGACGGCGGCAGCTTCAAGTGTCAAAGCTGGATAAGCGGCGTGAGCTCGTGAGCCTTGATGGAAGAGCGAGCCGATCCTGTTCATGATCTCGCACTGGACTCGAATGTGGTGGCGTCATCGGCAACTCGCAACCGCCACGACTACTGCACGATGAACCATTGTCGCCGTGGACGAGCTTCCGTGGAAGGAATTCTCGCTGCTCGCTTGCTGTGGGTCAAAGGATCGGATCGCATGACGCATGACTCGATCACGCAGCTCGCATCCCTACTTGCCCAAGATCCAGTCGACCGCGGCGCCAAAGTCGGCGGCCACAAACGTCGGCGGAGTTTCTGGGCCGAGGCGGATGCCGACGCCACCATGGATATGGTCACGCGGATGCGTTCCAGGGAAGCAGGATCTCACGGTTAGACCATGGAAGCCGTGCTGGAAGCGGCGTTCGACACGCACGCACCGATCGAGTGCTCGTCGCCGCGCCGGTATTTGCCCGTCTGGACGAGCACGCCGCGCATGCCCAAGGCCATCGCCCCGCCGACGTCCTGGCGGACATCGTCCCCGATCATGACGCAGTCCTCCGCGCTCACGTTCCTGCACACGCGCGGTCAGATCTCCATTGACGGGTATCGATATGGCAGGCAGCTCACATGTCGGCCACTGCCTGCTGAAAGAACTGAGGTGATGGCTTGCTGCGATCGTGAGCCACGCGTATCAACCACGCGGGTGGCAGCAGTTGCTTGGCGTTCAGACACAGCCTCTGGCGCTCACCGCGATGCCAACACCGTCACGTACCCGATGACGGATGCCGAGATACCAGCAGCGAACTCCAACGCCTTGACAAACGCGCCAGGACCAATATTGAGACCGTCGTCCACGGCGAAGTAGCGCGCTTCGTGGAGAGCAATGAGCTCGCCACCGTCGAGGAGCACTCGGAACGCCTCGTTCATCTGCAGTGGCGCGCCGCGTCAGTCATTCCTTCAAGCCTCAGATCCATCTCGTGCGGTCAGTGACCTGCACGCTACCTTGGCGTAGTGGAACGCGTCCGGGGCCAGACCGACGACCACCGCATTGGGCTTTTCCGTACTGACGCCTGCAAACTCCTCCTTGAGCGACTCGTCCACGAGCAGCAGTGGCCGCAGCTGGCGCTGCTCCAGCATGGTGCGCGCAATGCCGCCGGACGTGACAACGTGCTCGGCGCAGACGTCTTGCAGCCCGATCGCGTGCAGCTGGGCGATCTGCGCAAGCAGCACCCGGGCGGTTCAAACCTGCGTCAGGCACACGCATCTCCATTCATTCAAGCTGGCGCGACGAACAAGCGCGCGCCGCGACTTCTTGGTCGTGTTGGTCACTGCCAGTCAGCATCCACCGTCCATCCAGGTCAGTTCAGCCCACCCCGCATCGCAAGCACCTCCGAGGTCGAGACGCACCGAAGCGGACGCCGATCTCGCGCCGAGACAGCAGCCTGCGCAGCGCCTCGACGCAGCCGGGGAGCACCGCGTCGTCGACGTGCAGCGTCCCTGCGACCGCGCCGTTTAACACCGAGGCCGCGTCATCAGAGACGGCGCCGGCAAGCAACAACAGAGACGGACGGTGCCACGCACCGCTGAGGTCGATGAGCACGCCGCGGATCGTCATGAGCAGTTGACTCGGAGGGGAATGGCGCTGGCTGACGAGCATGGCATCATCGTCACCCCCCGCTTTTGTCCAATTGCAACCAAGGTCGCAAAAAAGCGTCAACATGCGCCGCTCCTTTTGCAACGCGACGATTGGTTGTTAGTCTGATGTGTTCTGGATCTGATTGGCTGAATTCGGATGATATTTTTTAGTCCGCGCTCCTCTTGCGTTCAGTATGGCAACAGCCCGAAAGTGCAACGTGAAACAAGAAGAAAGGACGCCAGCGTTTCTCTGCCTGCAACCTGCAACCGCCGACTTTGGGAGCCATTTGCAGTCAACCAGCCAATTGCCTGGACGGGCAGAAGACGGCGGCGACTTCCTGGGCGACTTCCTGGGCGCCGTGACGACCCGAGCAGGCGTCTGAGCGCGACGACCCGCCCCTCGTCGGGTACTGGAGCGTGCGGCGGAGACATCTGCACTGGAGCGAGGTCGCGAGGCGCTGTAGAGCGAGAGAGAGAGAGAGCGAAGGAGAGAGGTGCGGTGCCGTGATGGTGTTCACGATGCGGGAGGCGATGCGCTCGCTCACCGTGATGACGCCTGCTGCATTTGATTCCGAAGGAGCCGCCGCGATACACATAGACGCGGGACACGCCCACAGTTCGCAAGGCTCCGACTAGCGCGTGACACGCCCCAGTCGTGTCTTTGCCGTCTCCGCGGCGTGCCTTCAAGCGTTGGCGGGAGATTCGCTTGCTGCGGCCTTTTGAGCGCGGCCAGTGCGACACGTTGCGAAGCGTCCACTACACGTGACGTGCCGTCCCGACACGGAGTTCGGTGCGTGCCCCCGTGCTCTCTTCTCGGCGCTCACTCCCGAAACAATCGCGCTGATATCCGCCGGATATGCGGTCCTCCGCACCACAGGAAGCTTGGAGCCCGAGAGTCCGAGTCTCGGACTGATTTAGTACGTATCCTGGCTCCTGGCACCCTCCCCATCATCCCCACTCCCCACGCCACCACTGCCAGTGGCAGCCATCACAAATTGATCGAACGCGCGGCCACTCAAGATGCCGGCGAGCAAGAAGCGCATCCAGAACCGGCCGGCGTCGACGATGCAGGAGCAGAAGGTGCCGGCGGCGCTGCGTGACTGGGCCCATATGTGGCACGGCGTGCGCGTCAAGTACGGACGCCGCGAGGCCTACCGGAGCAAGCACAAGATCAACAGCGCATGCGGAGAAGACGACGCCGAGACCTCTATCTTCCACGCCGGGTCGCGAATCGAAGAGATGCCCTTCTGGAAGCAGTTTATCCGACTGCCGTCGAACTCGCTCTTCCCGCGCGTCGACACACTGTCCAACCCGCGGCGGTCGTACAAGGATTTCCTGTACGTGCTGCTCAACATGCGATGGCCGATGCTGCTCATGGTGCTGCTTGGCGTCTTCATGCTCAACATCTTCGGGTTCGCGCTCATCGTTTGGATCGGCTGCGGCGAGCCCGCAAACTTCCTCGAGTCGTTCGACCTGAGCTACCAGACTTTCACGACCATCGGCTTCGGCATCGTGTACCCCAAAGAGACGTGCGCGAACTTCGTCATCTCGATCGAGTCGTTCGGGTCGATGATGATTACGTCGGCGGTCACGGGTCTCGTGTTCGCCAAGTTCGCCAAACCGCGCGCCAAGGTCGCGTTCAGCAAGGTCTGTGTCGTGCAGCCGTACGGCCAAAAGTACCTGGCGCTGGTGGTGCGAGTCGCGAACGCTACGCAGTCTCGCGATGTGACGCACGACGTTATCATGGAGGCGAGCTTCAAGGTCAACTTGCTACGCGTCGAGGACAAAGCTGACCAGGTGCGCGACCACGAGCGCAGCACTAGCACCAGCGCCGTCAAGGTTGCCAACAGCAGTACGTCGATGGGTACGCCTCCCGGTGCCACGCGCTTGAGCAAGCCGAGTCGCATGCGACAGCTTGCCGATGCTACTACGATGATGGCCGACAGAGGCAACGCGTACGAAAACATGGATGAACTGGAGGCGCAAGCGAGCAACCAGCGCCAACAAGAGGAAGAGGAGGAGTTTGCTGCCAACAAGGTGCTGTCGTCGTACAACCTCAAGCTGCTGCAGAATAACTTCATCACGTTCCGCATGGGTATCGCGGTCGTGCATGTGATCGACGAGCTGTCACCACTCTATGGAATGTCCGAGCACGACCTCGCGCGGTCCGACATGATCATTGAGGTCGCCATGGCGGGCGTCGACTCGACGTTGCAAGATACTGTCACGGAGCGCTACGTCTACACTTCGTCAAGTGTGAAGTGGGGGTATCGATTCGCCGAGCTGCTGGACTTCAACGAAGCGAACGCCGAAGTCATTATGGACTTCGCGAAGCTCAGCACCATCGTTCCTGCGACGATCAACACCGGGCAATACTTCCGACAGCGCGTGCACTCGCACCATCACCACCACGGCGTCTCGCATTCCCACTCGTCGAATCACTTGAGTCGACATCATCACCACTGGCGCCCAGACTCGGTGCAAGAGCCTGGAAGCAGCCCGGATGATAGTGCGTCCTGCAGTTCATCGTCCGAGTCGTCATTGCGCCATGGCAACGGTGCAGCACTGTCGCCGGTTTTCGAGTCACCGGGCCACCCCTTTGAAGTGCCGCAAGAGTTCTCCGAGCAGCTCATCCGCACGTTCTCCGACTCGCATAATATGGCTGTCGCGGCACCGTCGACCGAGCAGCAGAAACCAGAGTACCCGGCAACGAAGAAGGTAACGACAAAACGGAGGAGTCTGCCCGTTCCTACCAAGTCGAGCATGGCGATGGAGCCGTTGTTCGAGCCACTTCTGCGTCCGTCGTATGGCACTCAGCGCATTCGTGCGTCTCGGAAGGACAGCTCACAACAGCAGCAACAGCAGGACACAAGCACCGACGACTACTACGAGCTCGATCTGGAGCAGGGCACCAGCGTGGGGCCAGCAATAATCAGGAACTTTGGCGGGCTGCGTTCGCAAAACGCTCGAGCCGCTGCAAGCAACGCTGCACTAGCACCGGAGCGCGTGGTTCCTGTCCGGCAGAAGCAGCAACTGCAGAGCCAACTCGCTGGCGGTATCATGTCGGACGAAGAAGTCGAGGACGAGTACACGGACGACGATGCAGATGGCAGCAGCACGATCTCGGACGTGGAGCACGGAGAGGTGCTGATTGACGACGTGGTTGAGTCCGATGGGTCAGGCTCAAGCAGCGGTGACTCTGACTGCGACGTTGGGGACCAGGGTGGCAAGGACAGACTGCGGACGTCCGTGGCGTCGATTGACGTGGAAGACACGCCCCGGTTCCTGACGATCTCCCCCATCCACATCCCCAAGTCGTACGGCTTCATGCGGCTGTATCACTCGGCCTTGTACCAGGGCTGGCCGCGCATCACGCTCATGTTTGTGCTCGCGTTCTTCGTGCTGAACGGCGTGTTCGGCCTGCTCTACTGGTTCCAGATGGACGGCATCGTCGCGTACGCAGACGTGACCGTGTCGAACTACGAGCTGGCGTTCTTCATGAGCGTGCACACGCTCGCGACGATCGGGTACGGCTCCATCGCGCCGGTGTCATCGTCCGTGTACATGAACGTGGTCGTGTTCATCGAGTCGATGGTGGGCATCATCGCGGTGACCATCATCACGGGCATTGCGTGGTCCAAGTTCGCTCGCCCGCGCGCGCACATCCACTTCTCGTCCAAGATCGTGCTCACCAACATCTACGGGCACCGCTGCCTGGTGTTCCGCGCGGCCAACACGCGCCACTCGGGCGAGGTGCACGAGAACTTTTTCCGCATCGGCGTCATCCTGACGAACCGCAAGACGGGTCTCCGCCAGATGTACGACGTGCCGCTGGTGACGGCCGAGTGGCCGTCCATCAAGCTGCCGGCCACGCTCATCCACATCATCGACGAGTCGTCGCCCTTCTACCGCTTCCGCACGCTGGACGACGTGCTCGAGTCGCGCGTGGCCGTCATCGCGCTGCTCACGGCGCTCGACACGACCTTCTCGGAGAACGTGTACGCGCGCAAGATGTACTTCTGGGACGACTTTGCCTGCGACGTGCGCTTCGACGACTTCGCCGTCATTGAGCGCGACCGCGTCGTGGTCGACTACGAGCATTTCGACCGGCTGGTGCCGGACGTGGGCGGCGGCGGTTTCATCGGCGACGCCACCAACGTCGCGCCGCTCTCCGCCAGCTTTATCTGATCATGACGCTCTTTGTCAACGACTGTAAGAATATCCAATGCACCAGGGAATGCCAAAGCCAAAGGGGTGGTGTTATTCATCGCGTTCCAATGGCAACTCGCAACCAAAAACAGACTCGCCACTCCAAGCGCATGCGCATTTACCGCGACAGCTCCATGCGTTTCAATCTCCGCACGACTTGGACGCCTCCGACCGCGTCCTCAAATGCCGAGCACGCGCTTGTCTCGAGCGAATTACCAGCGACCGCCGCCGTAGCCACGGCTGCCACCACGGCCGCCGCCGCGACCTCCACCGCCGCCACGACCGACCATGTCGCGCAGCTCGCGAGGCACCTCCTGCTCGGCCTCCTCCATGATCTTGACGAGCGGGCCAGCCAAACGACCGTTGTCGTGGCTGAAGAACGAGATGGAGGTTCCCTTCTGACCGGCACGGGCCGTACGGCCGATGCGGTGGATGTAGTCCTCGATGTTCTTGGGCATGTCGAAGTTGATGACGTAGCGGATGTCCTTGATGTCCAGACCGCGCGACGCCACGTCCGTGGCCACCAGGATCTGCGTGCGGCCCTCCTTGAACTCCTTCAGCGTCCAGTCGCGCTCTTCCTGCGACTTGTTACCGTGGATCGCCTTGCAGCCGTAACGCGTGTCGCGCAGGTTGCGGCTCAGCTCGTCCGCGCCGCGCTTCGTCTCGCAGAAAATGATAATGCGGCCGCCCTCGTAGATGTCCTTCAGGTGGTTCTGCAGCGCAGTGTACTTCTGGTGGTCGTCCATCACTTCGACGATCTGCTTGATCTGCTTGTTGGCCGTCAGGTCCAGCGAGCCCACCGTCACCTGGATGAAGTCCGTGAGGAAGTCGTGCGCGAGCGACACGATCTCCTTCGGCCACGTCGCCGACCACATGAGCGTCTGGCGGTCAGGACGGATCTGGCTCACGATCTTCCGCAGCTGCGGCTCGAAACCCATGTCAAGCATGCGGTCGGCCTCGTCCAGCACCAGGTACGTCACGCGGCGCAGGTTCGTCTTGCCCATGCTCAGCATGTCAATCATACGACCGGGTGTGCTGCACAAATCCATCCAACACATGTCAGCACCCGAGAAAAGAGAACACCGCTCGCCAGTTCATCATGACGCACCAGATGCAAATCTCGACGCCGCGGCGCAGGTCCTCGATCTGTCCGCGCTTCGGCACTCCACCGTAGACGCACGTGTTCTTGATCTTGGAGCTGGCGCCGAACTTGTTCGCCTCCTGCTGGATCTGCACCGCGAGCTCACGCGTCGGCGCAATGATCAGCACGATCGGGCCGTCACCAGGCTGCAGGTACGGCTGTAGCATCACACATCACATCAAGCGTTAGTCAAGTCCGTCGCCTCGTCCACTCGTCAATCCCACTCGGACTGAGGGCAAGAATATCAACCACAAGCGTCCGAGTGTGATGCGTGCTGTGTGTGTCCGCTTGCCTGCTCCACATTTTTCTCGGATGGCATTCTGCCCCTCCACTGCCTCCGGCCCCCGAAGGAACCAGAAGCGGTGAAGACGGCAGAACGACGAAAAATGGCGCGGCGACCATGCTGAGTGTGTCGAGTCGGTCAAGACGACGAGTTGCCAAGACGCGCAATTGATTGCGCAGCGCGACGGACGCCAACCGACGTCCGCGACGGAGAACTCGCGACACACTTGTAGACAGCATGGCACAGCAGCGGCAGCAGCGGAACGCAGCAACTCCATCACACGGACGGATCTCACGCGATCGGCGGTTTGCGCTCGAGCACCGGATGAACCGACGCCGGCGCCACGCTACGACGGCACGAGGCCGGAGCGTTCAACCACCAAGAGCGTGCAAGCTGAGCTCGAACACCGTGGTATCCATACTTCCTCCCACCCGAAGGTATAGGAAAAGGGGACGACCGCCGTGCCCGTGAGGACACGGCAGCCAATCAGCACACCCGTAGGCGGGTGAATGCTTCAGCAACAAACCTGTGCGTTGATGTGGACGATCGCGGGCAGCAGGAACGCAAGCGTCTTGCCCGAGCCGGTCGCCGAGATGCCGACCATGTCGCGACCCGACAGCGCCATGGGCCAGCCCTGGCACTGGATGGGCGTGGGCTTCTCGAAGCCGAGGCGCACCACCTGCTCCAGCACGTACTCGGGGAACGAGGCCTCCTCGAAGGACAGCACGCACTTGGGGACGCCGCGGCCAGAGACCGTGATGTCGTTGTCGCGCTTCCAGCGCTCGTACTCCTCGACCGTGCGGCGCGTCACGTCCGGGTGCTCGTAGTAGAAGTTCTTCTCGAAGACCGGCAGCTTCGACAGGTCCCACTGGATGTTGGCGTCCAGGTTGGCGCCTAGGTCGCCGCTGCCGCCGAAGCCGCCGCCGCCGCCGCCGCCGAAGCCGCCACGGCCGCCACCGCCGCCGTAACCTCCGCCGCCACCGTAACCTCCGCCACCGCCGTAACCACCGCCGCCGCCGCCGCCGTAGCCACCGCCTCCGCCGCGGCTGCCGCCTCCGTACGACGACGAGCCGTAGTCACGGCGCGAGGACGAGTCGCCGTGGCGGTCGTTCCAGCTCGAGCTGCTCGAGTAGTAGGACATGCTGGCTTCGAGAACGAAGAAACCCGGCGGATTGACTTGGAGTTTGTATGGAACGCGCCGCTTCCGAGGTGCTCGGTCCAAGTGTCCTGTCCCCTCCGCGTCCAATTGGAGAATTGCTTGGTTGTTGGGTCGGGTCGCTGGGGGAGAGAGGGGGGAGGGAAGGGGGCGTACCGTGATGGGAGTGATGGTGGATATCGACTTGGGGAGGGTCTTAACGGCGCGACCCGTTTGTATCCAGTGCTTCAGCGGCGCACGTACCGTAGCCCTTTTCAACCAATCACCGTCCGTCCCTCGTTCGTTTAGGGATAGGGACACAGACGAACGGGTGCGACGCGATCCGAAAGATCACAAAAGCGCGGGAACGGAATGTTCCACGCATCATGCGACTCCTCCTGCCCGCAATGGCGACGCCCAAGGGCCGCCGACGGGGCGTGGACCACGAGCGGAAGGGAGCGATCGCGCCATCGAGGGGACGGAGCAGGCCGTGCGCGTGCATGCATTCAAGTGGATCTACGGGCCGCCGGCCGCCTCGCCGCGCCAAGCGAACAGCGCGGAGCGGCGGCCCCAAACGAAATGTGACGGCCGCTCGGCGGTGGGAGCTTGTGCGTGGTGCTGCTTGGCGGTGGCTCGCGCGATCGACCGCTTTGGTGCCCCGGGTCGATACAAGCGCATGGAGGCGGCGCCGCTCAGGCGAAGATGGTGCGCTCGTACGACGCGAACTGCTGGTTGGCCTCCGAGATGCTCACCTCGATCTTCCGCGCGCCGCGTTCCTGTTGGCACGGAGAGAGGCAAGCGCTCCGTCAGCCTCCTCTGTCAGACGGTCGCCAGCGAGCAGGATGGAGCAGACGTACCAGGAGGGCAACCATGGTGAAGGCGTCGATGAGCTGGTTGCTCTGAGGACACCATGACGACGGACACGGTCAGGACGCCATGGCTGAACGCCAATTAGGAGGGAAGCGGGACGCACAATGTAGATGGCCAGCTCCTCTGCCGACGAGTGGATGATGGGCAGCAGCGAGCAGTCCGCCTTGGGGAAGCTGCACACGGGGAATGGTCAGCTTCCACGGGCATTGCGAGGCTCTTACAGCACCAGGATTCAAGTACCTGAACTTGGCCATGTCCTCGGTCAGGATGTGGACGTTCGTGCTGTCGAACGTGATCTGTTGCCAACCAACCAACCAACCAGCCAGTGAGTGAGTGAGTGCACCGCATCAAACGGCACCCATCGCTCCGCTGCCAACGCACCTTGAGCGCGTCGCTCTTCATGGGCACGAGGAAGGACTCGTTCAGGTCTTTGCAGATGACGCGCGAGATCTTCTTGATCTCGCCAAAGTCCACCACGTATCCGTCGTGGCCAACCACGCCCGTGATCGTCACGGCCAGCCGGTAGTTGTGGCCGTGCAGCTTCTCGCGGAACCCCTTGTACGCGATGAAGTGCGCCGCGTTGAACTTCATGTAGTCCTTGGACACGTGCACCTTGAACACCTCGTTGTACCCGCCGCCGCCCGAGAACGGACTAGCGAGCGAGCCGACCTGCCCGGCGCTCGTCGCCGCCAGCGCGCCAGGCACCGCGCCAGGCAGCATATTGGGGACGTGCGCGCCGACGCGGACGCCGGCCGGGGCACCGATCGCGCCGCCCATGGTGGGCGTGGACACGGCGTTGCGGAAGGGCTGGATCTGCGCCTTGACCTCCTCGGGCGTCTTGATGCAGCCGCGCAGGTGCGAGGCCCACCGGTCGACGTTCTTGGACGAGATCTCCTTGTCGCAGTAGACGCACTTGACGACGCCGTCCGTCGTCTCGCGCGTCACGTTCATCTTGGCGATCGCTTTCTGCTCCGCCGTCAGTTCCTTCCCCATGCCCGAGCTGCCTGCTCCGCCCCCGAGGCCCGCCCCGGAGTTGCGCTTGCGCTTCTTGGCCGCCGCGGTGTCTGCCGACCCGACGCCTTCCGCCGACGAACTGGTCTCGGTCTCCTCGAGCGCAGGGACTGCGATCTTCTCCTCTGTCTCCTCCAGCGGCTGCAGCATCAACGACGGCCGAGAGGAACTCGTGGGGGCCGAAGGGCGAGGGCCACACGAAGCGCAGGGGGGAGAGTTGAATGCAGCGCTGCACGCGGGCGTCCAAACTCGGCGATTGTGCGCGGGAATCACTGGAACGGCACGCCAAGTCTAACGATTGGCTGAAATGGTGCTTAAAAGCATCTATTCGACGAATGAAACGATGTTTTGGAGGATGAAGGGACGTTCGATTGGCTTAAAATAGTGATAGGATGGCCAACGCCATGGTGTTCGCCACGGCAATGATCAGCGCTTGCCTGCCTGGCCAGCATGTCATGTGTTCCTCAACGGCAGTGCTTGTTTACTGTCACAATGGCCAACGACGGAGACGCTACCACTTCTGCCTCTCGGACGGGTCGTCGTGGGGCCCTGGCCCGCGGCTCGGCCCTCCATTGGTCGCTGGGTCGAGGTCGGTCGTTGGGCTCGAGACCGCGGGCGGAAGGAGAGTCGAGACTCCCCAAGGATGCCGATATAAAAAAAGGAGGGGATGCAATATGCAACGTGCATCGGCATCAGAGCACACACACACACAACAGCCGCGCAAGGCCAGGGACGATGCCCCCACTCGACGGAGATAGTCGAGAAGCGAGAGCGAGCGGTCGCTCCCGCCACCGCCGCTCTAAGGCTGCTGGTCCGAGACGGCTCGCGGGACGACGCTCAGGAAGAAGTTCATGCTCACGCCGAGCAGCAGCCCGACCTTCTGCTTGCGCGGGACGGAGCGGTCCAGGAGCTGTGGCCAGCGAACAGTCAACGAGCGGACTGGTTAGCGGCGAGGCTTTGCTTGGAGACAATGGTGGTCGGTCGCCTCTTGACGTACCATCAGCAGCATAAATACACCGAGGAGCAGGCCCATGAGGAATCCCCAGAGGAACTCGGTGCCAGTGCCTTCGTTGTCTGCCGCCAGGATCGAGTTGTTCATGCCGTTCATGTCGATCTGGTGCTCCATCGCGATGCGAGCCGTTGGTACCACGTTCAACGCTGCAGTGAGGACGCAAATACAGCGGTGAGTGCGAGCTCACGAGTAGCACGGCAGCGTGGAGAGGCATCTCCTCACCGAACTCTGACTGCGGCCCCTGGGCATCCATCCACTCCTCCTCCAGGCGATAAATACGGTCCTCGCTCGACTCGCCAGCCACGCGCTCGGCCTGACTGATGTAGACCGAGAGCTGCGGGTAGAAGTACAGTCGCAGGGCTTGGATCTCTTCCCGGCTCAGCCGGTCGCGCAGGCGGTCGAAGCCTCGGCGCGTCGCTGGGTCGTCGCGCTCCTCCGGTTCGCTCTCCGCCATCTGCGCGCGGTTGATTCACTTCCCCGTCAGTCCTAGCCCGACCATCAGCAAGTGAAGCACAGACACGAAGGCGCGCTCGGACGGACCTGGCTCACGACGGCCTTGGGCGGCGCGGCGCTGATGGCGCAGTGCACAAAGTCGTCTGACTTGACCTTGCAGCTCTCGAGCGTGGCCTTGTCGTCCGACAGCATCTTGCCCTGGTGGATCAGCCGCAGGAACTTGCCCTCGGCGCTCGCCAGCTTCTTGATGACGTCCTTGAGCTCGCCCACGGTCGCCTTGGCCAGGATCTCGACGCGCAGCGGCTTCTCGCTCAGCGTCTTGACCTTGACCACGATCTTGTCGCTCGGCTCCTCGATCGTGATACCCACCTGCTGCTCCTCCAGCTGTAATACCCGCCACGCACACACACCACACAGGCGGTCGCCTCGTCAGCCTTCTCGCTGACACTCACCGTGGCAAGCAGCCAGCGTTGGTCCTGATCGTACCAGGGGCTTCTCCTCCGTGATGTTCTCCGGTTCCATCATGGCGGTGATCTCTGGCGGGCTATCAACGCCGGTTCTACGCCGATCCAAGCGACGGAAAGCGACGGAAAGCGACGGGAGGGACGGCGACGGACCGGGCGAGGCACTGGCGGACTCCGATGGGCGCCCGAGGTCCTCGGGGAGGCAGGCGTCGGCGACGACTCGACTCGACTCGACCCGACTCGACTCGACTCGACTCGACTCGGACTTCTGCTGTGTGAGGGAGAAGGTTGCCGACCGGACGCAAAACATGAAACAAAACACAGCATGGCGGCTAAAAAAAAGAAAACGTGGTACCGTTCATACTGTTATACAGCATGAACTGCTCGATGGAATGTGTACTCGAGAGGAGAAAGAGGGCATTTGCGCACGATTTTGACCTTGTGAAACCAGTGAAACTAAGATATCGCATGTGTTTCATGGACATGAACCTGTGGATCTTGTCGCCAAAAGGCTGCGGGTAGGGTAACGCGAGCCAGTTGATTTGCACCGGCCATTTTGATTGGAAAATATCCCGTTCTGAAAGTGTGCTGGGCATTGTGCTTGTCACAAGCCATTCTGATTGGCAAATAGTCCGTCCCGAAATTGTTCTGGAAATTGTGATCCTGTGTAATTCGATAGGGTTACGTCGCAATGTCAATTGTGTGAACAATGTCGGCAATGTGGGTACCCTCTTGGTTTCTCTTGATAGTTGTATGCATCTGCTTCCCTTTCCTTTTCTAATATCGCCGATGTGCACGCCGAATGCCATCTGCGATGTGAAGCGCACCCCGGGGTACGCTCCTCATCCGCCCAAGCCAGTTGACGATGCAATGCATGATGCACCACCAGAGTCACCAGAAGGCGGCATCATGGCGGAGGGCGTCGCTGCCCATGGGAGGGCAGTCACGCCGCCTCACCGAGGTGGTGAGCGCATGCAAGACGTCCAAGCGACGCGAACGTCCGTCATGCTGGGGATTGTGTATTTTTCTGGTCTTGTTGTCGGATGAAAACGTTATAGAATTGTCTTTGCTCGGAGCTCACGGCGAGGGCGAGGACGCGCACGAGGACGAGGGCGACTTCCCTGCTGCTTCGGCTCCGCGAAAGAGGCACGGCGTGATGGGACGCTCTCTCTCTCTCTCTCTCTCATGTCGGCACTCGTCCGCTTAGTTGAGGGCCTGCTGGGCCTTGGCGGCCAGCTCCTTGCACTCCGAGTCGAACAGGTCGCAGCCCGAGGCGCTCCACGGGAACGGCTTCGTGCGCATCTTGAGGTACGCGTACTTGGGCACGTGCTCGTGCTCGTGGCCGTGCGAGGCCGTGAGCTGCACCGCGCCGTAGCCGCCCACGAGCGCGATCATGCCGTACGAGATGTACGTCCACCGCTGCATCTGCGCCTTGGCCTCCGCCTCGGTGGCCGTCGACATCTGGCGGGCGCCAGCGCGGAGCGACTGGCCCATAACACGGGATCCCTTGGTAAGAAGCGACTGCGCACAACGCACGAAACAAAACGCCCGTCAGCCCACGCGTCTCGCCCGAGCCATCTCGACACCTCAACAGCGGCAGTTCCGGCGGTCTCCACGCACCATCTTGGACGTTGGAAGCGCAGGAGAAGAAAAGAGAGCAACTGAGCCCCCCTCGTTTCCGGCCGCACGCTCCGTGATGTGCCCCCAAGGTGGCGCATTTCTCTACGCTGACATGGGTGAACCGGTTCAATGCTAAATCGAACCGGTTCAGGTAAGGGGTTCATACGGTACCTGGACGAATACTTTCGCCGCGCATGGTACACTTGGCCGACCAGATCCCGACCAGATCCCCCAAGTTGAAGTCGAAGCGGCGCGCCATGCCGGATTGGACGTCGACTCCTCCGCCATAGACGCGCCGCCCTGCACGCACGTGGCGTCCTCATGCGACCGCGCGCACCTCAAGGCGTCTCACGACGGATTCGTCGACAGCTTCCTCGTCTCCGCCACTTTCCGATCCGTCGCCCAGACCGCCAGCGAAACCGGGAACCTCAACCTTCGCCAGCCGTTGGGAGCTGAGCCAGCCACCTGCCAGTGTGACCGACTGAATGACGGACGGAATGACGGACCGAATGACGGACCGAATGACGGACCGAATGACGGACTCACCTCGGTGTGTCGGGCGGGCGAAAGCAGCCTCCATCTCCAGCTTCGGCCGCTCGGGCAGCGGCCGAGGCGTCGCGGGCGGCATCCACAAGGTGTCCGTGGACCTGCCGCTCGGCACGCGGTCCGTCCGTGACAACGCGCTGTCGCTGCCCGAACTGGTGGAGGCCATCGAGCAGGAGCTGCGCCTCCCCGTCGAAGCCAAGGGCCCACCGATCGACAAGACCGCTGTCTTCCAGCAACTGCTCGAGTGAGGCTCACGTATTGATCGCACAGCGAGAGGGTCAGCGTACTCTCGTCGCGAGCTTCCATATCGGTGAACACTGCTCGGACTGACATGACTCTCGTCCTCGGTCAGGCGGTTCAACGACGACTGGCGGGACGTCGAGCGGTTCGCGATGGCGGACGAGTCTAGGAACTACACGCGCAACCTCATCTCCACCGACCACGAGACGTACGCGCTCATCCTGATCGTGTGGAACGCGGGCAAGTACAGCCCGATCCACGACCACCCGTGCGACGGGTGCTGGGTCCACGTCATCGCCGGCGCCGTCAACGAGGTGCGATACGCTCGCGACGACCACCGACTGGTGGAGATCGGCAACGCGACGCTCACCCGCGGCGCGACGACCTACATGGAGGACTCGATCGGTCTGCACAAGATCGGGAACCCGAGCGCCGACACGCCCGCCGTCACGCTGCACCTCTACTCTCCGCCCTACTACAAGTGCCGAGTCTGGTTCGATGAGGAGGACGCCGACAAGAGCTCGGAGGCCCACACGTGCTACTTCTCCGAGTACGGGGAGCGCGCCGACTACTAGCTCGGCTTCAAGTGCAATCGAAAGCTCTTTCGCCTCTGGTCTTGTTGACAACATGTCGTTGAGATCGCATGTCTTTGGTCGAAAAGGAACCTCCTGTCGCTATGAATGAGCTCGAGATGCTAGAGCGCCAGCCCTTGGAACGACGGCCGGCGTTGGTTGGACGAACGCTCGGTGCGCGGCGGCTCGCCCAAGGGATCAATCGGCCCTGTCGCTAGTGGGCCGTCCCGCGACTGTGCCAGATACAGGTGGAGTGAGCAATGGTAGCGATTGGTTCCCATCGATGGGGCGTCACGGTCTCGTTACCTTGCCGACGACAAAGGCACCTGCCTGGCGCAGTGCGCTCGGCGGTTGGAACTGAGCTCGCGTGTACGCGGAACCGGGACGAGAGAAGTCCGATAGCTGAAGAGAGAGACACGGTTAGCTATCCAGCAGGGAGCTCGCAGTCGTTCCGAGCTGGGGAATGACCCGTACCGTGTCCAAGCGCTTATCGGCAGCCGCGGTTTGCTCGGGTTGATCGACAATCTTCCGGATGATCCCCTTGGTCACCAACTCCGCCTTGCTGCTTTTGCGGCAGCCCTGGGCTGCAGATGCACCACAAGAAAGAGAGAGAGGGAGTCACGATCCGGACATGCGTCTAATGGAGACGCCAAGAACGCAATTTACCGGCGAAGAACGGCCAGATCGCCTCCGAGATGCTGGCATAGTCGACTGGCGCGCGACCTTCAACGTCCTTGGCCCGAGGATTGGCTCCACGATCAAGCAGGATCCGGACGACCTTGCCGTGCTCTTGGAACGCCGCCGCATGCAATGCCGTCCAGCCGGTGCCTGGATACCAACTGTGTGAGCCTACTTTCGAGGCGAATGGTGGACTGAAGTACACGTCGTACCTTCATTTCGTGCGGCAATGTCGGCGCCCTTGTCCAGTAAGAACGCGACCATCGCGTCGTTGCCCCACAGAGCCGCCGCGCAAAGCGGAGTCGTGCCATCTGGATCCATTCACGCCGGCCGGGGGTCCGTTAGAAGGTGACGATGCAAGGCATTGAACCAGCAGACACCCACCCTTCCCCGGGGTATCGATGTGCACGCCGTTGTCCAGGAGAAACTCAACCTGTTGCGGCACAAAGCAAACCAGCACGAGGAGAAGGCGACGCACGAGTGAGAGACACCCTCGAAGCAGGGATGCACGCTTCAACACGTTACCATGGCGCGAGACCCGTTTGCCGCCGCTTCAGCGAACTCCATGTGGGACCGAATCACGCCGTCGCGGCGCTGCTGCTGTTGCTGCTGGTCGTCGTCCATGCTGCCGCTCCGTTTGGTCTCTCGCCTCGTCGAACTGCCTTGGAGGAGCTCTGGGTTGGAGAAAAGCTCGAATGGGCCTGACAGTTGAGAAAGCAAAACGACTCGGGACAGCGAAGGAGGTATAAATACAATCGCGAAACGAGCCACAAGGCGGTGAGCAGTCCGCCGCCTTGCAGTCCGCCTTGATATCCATCACAAGGCATCCAATCGTTCATCTTGATTTCATCTGAACGAGATTATTCGGATAGATTAGCTTAGTCATGAGAGAATCGTGTGCGGCTCAAGCATGTGCGAGCGGCGAGCATGAAGACACTCACGATAAGTTCTCGACGCACTTGGCGAGCGAGACGCGGTAGACGTTCGTGCCGTGCATCGTGAGCTTGCGCTTCGACGACGCGTGCAAGTGGCGCTCCACGAAACTCGGGTCCACGATCAAGTTGCCCTCGACGTCCAACGCCACCTCCGTGCCGACGTGCTGGTACAGTCCCCACTGTGGCGGTATCCAAATCGCACCATCGAACGTCGTCAGTGTTTGAAAGCAGCAAACGTGGCCGCTACTGGGAGGAAGACGTACGAATTTGGGCACCCCAGGGACAATGTCGCCGTCCATGACGACGCGGTAGCTCGTGGGCACGCTCTTGTCGTAGAGATGGCGGAAGCTCGGGTTCCCGACGCGTGGCCCGCCAAAGCTGTACATGTTGACCTTCATGTTGAAGTTGACCGCGAGGTCGTAGGCGCCGAGCACCGCCAGTGCCCCACCCATGCTGTGACCCGTCATGTACACCGACACGCCTGGGTTCTCGTCCAGGATCAGCCGCACCACCTCCCGCAGCTCGCTTCGCACCGATTCGTACGCGATCCAGAACCCTGGCGGCGAATACCGCAGCATGGGGAGGCTGTTATACACTAACATGAGCTGAATAGAGACAAGATCTAGCGACAGCGTACCTCGGTGAACGCGCGGAAGCGTCATGTTGACTACGGGGATCCGCGCGGCGACGTCTTCAGCGACCTCTGTGCACGTTCGCCGGCGTCGCCGAAGTCCACGCGACTTGATCCAGAGAACGCGTTGATCTGCGCGGAGGTTGCTCTTCCAGTTCTGTTTGCTTGTCGTTCCCCGGAACGAGATCACGAGTCGTGAGCGATCACCCTGACTGAGCGCGACGATCACGTGCGTGTCCGTGAGACTACTGCGTAGGTGTGTGATCAGCTCAAAGCCGAAGCGCTCAAGGTTGATCTCTCCGTATCCAGACGGCGTCGGCTTCCCCGGTGGATCGAAATACGCCTGCCACGCCAGTTCGAGCAGCCATTTGGCAGTCTCCACGCAAAACAGGTTCGAGTCGGGGGTAAGGAAGCCGTAGGAGTCGAGCCGCGGCTTCTCTTCGACGTGGAACGCGGTGGATGCGAACAGCCCCGTGCCGTCGCCCGAACGTGGCGGTAAGTGCACGAACATGACGAGGTAGACGTAGACCGACAGGAAGACGAACTTGCCGAGCGAAGGCCAGCCGGTGTGCAGCTTCGCGAACGTGTGCACCGAGTCTTGGATGAACGCGCCGTAGCCCATGAGGTACCACGTCTGGAACAGATAGAATACCTGCAGCGCGGACAGCGCCATCACGTAGACGAGGATCAACAGCGTCTCGAGGAACAGGAAGCGGAACGACAGTTGCTTGAAACGGGTAGCCATGTACGGCAGCGCGCGCAGATATGCGCCTGTGCGTACCCCGATGACGGCAATCCACGTCAGCCAGACGAGGAGCAGCGCGATCCGAGCAAAGCCCAACAGCGCATACAGCTCGTCTCGCGTCCCGAACGGCAGGAACGCGCGCATGTGGCTGTCGTCGGCCATGAACAGCGACGGCATGCGGAGCACTGTCATGACCGTGTCGACAGCGAACATGCTCAGTCCAAGCAACGCCTTGAGCACGAATGCGCTGCGGCGAACAAGCGCCGAGTCCCCCGCATGCTGATCGAGCAGGTTCAGCCAGAATACGTAGAAGAACGCCTCGGCGAAGGACTCGCACGAGATCGAGACAAAGCGAGTGCGGAGACTCACGGCGCGCGCCATCTCCGTCGCAGCGTACACGGGGTTCTGCCACAGCACGAGGACAACTCCGAGTCCCAGCACCCACTTCTGAACTGTCAACACGTCCGACCACGATCCGTCGTGGAAATTGAGAACCGCGATCAGCCAGCACGGGAGCGCCAGGATCGATGACAACAGGAATATGCCACGCACGACCACTTCGCTCAGGTGGACCGACGGTTTGCTGGATCGGATCATCCCAACGACATGATCAGCAAGTCAGAACGCGTATGGGAACGAGCGGTAGACGCTGCACTCCACGCCGTGTACGTACGTGTACGCGAAGTCGTACAGCACCTTCTTCCCGAAAACGTTTGGGTAGAGTCCGTTGTACGTGACGACGACCAAGTACGACCCGTACCCGTTGCCCCGCTGTCTCGACACCCGACGCCAAGTCAGTGATGTGTTGTCATCCGTGCCCAGCTAGTCCCCAGTGAATCAATTCGTACCAGGTCCTCAAAGTCTTGGGAGATCTCGAACAGCTTGGCGACGTCGCACGCACGATGTTGGTGGCAGTTCACCCACACACTCTGGTTCGACTCGGCGGCAATCCGGATCTTGGCGTATGGCATCGCGCTGGTGTCAATGCCGTATAGCTCGTAGTCGTAGTGCAGCACGTAGCCTTCGTCTCCCAGCTCGTCGGCGTCGAGAGTACTGCTACCGTCTGCTGCAGCCAACCCATTGGCGGCGCGATTCTCACCACGATGGGCGGCTCGAGCGAGTCTCCACGCCTCGCCAATATGCTCCAGCTGCTGGAACTCAAACTCGTCCGACTCGAGCAACGGCGCGCTCTGGTTCGCGAGCTCGTCCACGCGCAGCTTGACCTCCATCGTCCCCGCGTACCACGACACGTTGCCGACGTACGCCGACCACCTCGCCGTGTCGCGCAGCTTGTCGATGCGGATGCACGGGTCGTACAGACGCACTTGGTCGGCGCAGTACCCACCTGGAAGCGTGATGTCCTGCCCAGCACCAACAGCACCCACCCCCGTCAGCTCAATCACCCATCACAGGCGAACTGGAATGCGGTATCCTACCGTCTCCAGGTACCCCTGGCTCTGCAGATACGGCAGCACGAGCGCCAGCAGGAACGACAGGTACGTGATCGCCAGCACGGTCGTCGCCGCGCGCGATGACAGCGTCTCGAGCCGGATCCGCGGCCGCCCGACGCCGACGCCGTGCCCGCCCGTCTTCTGCACCTGCCAGTCGCCCGTCTCGACGCTGCCGTCGCTGTCCACGCCCGCGTCGCCCGCCTGCATGCGCACGCGCATCTCGTATGCGTCGCGGAAGAGCTCCGAGGACGCATACCCTTTGGACTGGAAGAGCAGCGGCCGGTACACGCGCTCGTCTTCGCCGCCTTTCCCAGCGCTTGCGCTAGCGCGCGACGCCTGCCGCCCGCCCCCACGCGGAGGCCTGCGAGCGCGACCAGCCGCCGCTAACGACCCGCCGGCAGCAGCGGAAGGAGAAGCAGCAGCCTCCGCGTCCTCGTCCCCGTCCTCGACGCCGCGCGGCCACATCGCGAGCGCAGCGACCCACGTCCAGGTTGAACCGCGTCTCGAATGACCCTTTGCTGTTTGGCACCTTCTCGTGGAGAACTTTGGATCGGCAACGTCACTCCAAAACCATTCCGAAAGAGTGACTCTTCGACCATTTTCGTGATGGGAAAAGTGTATCCAAGTCAAGGAGTCAAGTGTGTCATGTCAATCCATGGTCAATCCTCACAGCCACGGATCGGCCGCCGGTGATGCGGCCGCCACGGGCTTTTGCTGGGGAACGGACGGGCTCGACCAGTCGTTCGCCTCAAAGCCCACACCGTGAGGCAGCCGGGTCTCCACTGGCTGGAAGTCCGAGGCGAACAGCGGCGGCGAGTCCAGCTTGTGGGTCGCGAACGGGTCGGTCGGCGGCATCGCGAGGCCCGGAGGCGACACGGACGGCTCCACGCCAGTCGCCGACGCCTGTGGAGTCGCGCTCTCCAAGACGCGTCCTGTGAAGATCCGAATCACGTCGAGAGGGAACTTCTCGAGCTCGTGCGCGTTGGTTGCCGTGGATCGAAGCTCTAAGGTGCCGGTCCACTGCGTGGTCGTTGCCGAGAGACCAGCGGACTGGTTAGATGCGCTCTCACCACTCGACAGGAGCGTCAACGTGGCGGTGATGTAGTCGTCCCAGCGGGTCTTCGCGATCAGTGCCACCTACAGCAACGGTCGAGGTTCAGTCGCGGAGGTTCGAGGGCTCGTCGAGAGTATCCCAGGGTACGTACATGGCAGTAGAACGGCAAGTCGACCAGCAGCTCAGAGACCACCGCGATGCGAGGACTTTGGTGCTGTAGCACTCGTTGGCACATGGACAACGCATTCGCCGCCGAGCTCATTCGTGCATCGCAAGCTCGGGGGCGTACGGGGATCTGGACAGCAGCCTGCGCACTGCAGCGAGCGTACACGCACGTGAGTGAGTGGGCAGCGACAAAAAGCTCACGATGGACGGCGAACAGGTCGTACCTTTGCCACTGACTGTGGAAGAACGACGCGGTCGCGCTTGGACCACGTGGGGCGGAGAAGAGCGCGTCGAAATGCACCACGAACGGATCGGACATGGCCAACCGCGTTGGACCAATCTCAGCAGCCTGCTCTTGGTCCTGCTGCTCGGACGATGACGAAGAGTCTGCGTCACTGAAACCCACCTGCACGTGGAACAATGCCTGAGCAAACTTGCAGATCTGGAAGCGCTTCTCGGCCTTGAGCACGCCAAACGGGAGTAACGTCGAGCTGACAGACCCGCCAGCTGGGAGTATGCGCACTTTCAAGTCGCTGAAGGTGTCGATGCACTTTGCGGTGTTCCCGATGGGGCAAATGCGCAGCTCAAAGTCGCTCAGCGCAAAGCTCGTGAGGTTATGACATGCCACCTCGAGCACGACCACGTCCAGCGTCGCGTCCGATGGCTGGTAGTAGCTCAGCTGGATAGCCAGCGGGTCTGCCGAGCCTGTCAAGAGAACTGGTTCCTTGACGCGCTCACCGTCGACGGGCAACGCACTTCCAGGCTGCTTTTGGTCCAGTACGAGGAAGTTGGAGCAGGGATTCATCAGCTCCTGCGAGAAGAAGCCGAGAGACGGGTCTAGAGCCCCCATGAGCCGCTTTTGGTCCAGCCTACGCACACCAAACAAGCAGGTTAGTGCTGCCAGTGGGCAAAGTCGAGCATGACAAACGCACGTACAAGTGGTGGCACAGTTGAGTCGCGGGGCAGTTCTTGCTCACGTACGTCCGCAACTCTTGGGAGATCTCGTCCAGCTGAGCTGCAGCAGGTGGATGCAACGCAACCATGTGCTTCAGGCACTCGGCCACGGCTAACAGAGCGTCTGCACCGACCCAACGCTCTTGTGGCGTATCTGTGACGAGATCCACGACGGCACCGCAGACCGTCGGGCCGCTTCCCAGCCTCCCGTCGTCAAACGCCGCAGTTGTCGTTGCGGATGGCTGTACAGCCGACGAGTCCTCTCCGTCCTGGTCTGCCGCCATCGCAAAAGTTGCAACGACCTCGAACTTGACGGCATCCACCATCACTTGAGCGGGGACGAGTTGGTACGCGTGGGCCAAGTGCATCCCGATGGAGAGAAGCTGCAAGCGAGCTCGCAGAGACGGGATCTGGCGCCAGATCTTGAGCACTTCCTTCCGGAAGAATTCGAGCGACTCGTGGAACGCACTAGTCGACCATACCGTCGACTGCAGGAAGTGGGCCGTCAAGAGCGCCATGTAGCAGCGGAGCATCCTGCTCCGATTGTCCGACTCGACTGGATCCTCCGACGCGGACGGCAGCTTGGGCGTAAGCGCACTCTTGAACAGCTTCAAGGCGATCAGCTGGCTGAGCAGTAAGCTCTGCTTCACCTCTGCGGGTGTCTCCTCATCGCAGTTGGTGGCGGCTTGCGCGGTCGCTTGAAACACTTCCATGACGATGGTACTGTGGAGGATCTTGGGCCCACTGGGGTGAAGCGAGGTCATGAGCTCGACCGCGCAAAGCGTCTCGAAGAGTTCGAAGTCTCGGTGCTGGTGCACGCGGTCGAGTATCGACACCATGAGCGACTGAAGCAGCTCGCTCCGGTCTCTGTCCAATGAAGCAGACGACATCAGTTAGGTCGTTAAAGACGCAAGTCGCCAGAGCAAGACGACGTACGCTTCTCGCTCGATCAGGAAGAGGGCGTCCACTGTCCGGGTGAACCAGGCGACACACCCAGCACTAGTGAGCCAGGAGAACGCGCGAACCAGCATCTGCGCGAACTCGAGCTTCGTGGCACTGCTCTTGACAAACGAGATCTGCGCGGCCAGGTGGTTGGTCAGCACGCCGCTGTGCTGAACGCGAGCCAATTGCTGCAGCGGGTGCGACAGCAGCATGTACATGGCACGGCAGATGCTCGTGCCCTGGGACAGTGACGCCTTTTTGCTCAGCAGCGGGAGCAGCCACGTGCGAAGCTGCTCCCTCACGAGTTCATCGATGCGGACACGCTCGGTCGACGCGCCATCGCACTCATCCGGATCCGCATCGTCGGACTCCGGCGTGTCGATGTCGAGCTCAAGGTACGGGACGCTGATGCTCGGGCACCTGGCGCCGGTCCGCTCCATCATCATGAACAGCAGCATGGCGATCCAGAGCGCGGCGCTCGCTTGATGCTTCATCGGAAGGGCTCGAGCCGCGGCGACCAGCGACCGAGCGCGCGGGAATGCCTCCTTGAACATGGCCGACGCCACGTCGTTCATGGCGGCTTGGCTTCTCGGGTGGGTCTTTGCAAGCGGGAAGAACGGCGCCATCGCTGCGGTCCTGGCGAACAACGTCCTCATGGCGACGAAGGCGGCGCCGACCGCATCTTTGAGGTGGCTGTCGTCGAGCAGCAGCGTCTGGAACAGGAGCTTCCAGACGTCGATGACCATGCTCCACGTGTCTTGCTGGCAGCAGATCCTAGCCTCGTGGGACTCAAACGGAAACGCCATCAGCCCGCCGTTGGTGATGCTGCTCGCCACCTCGAGCGACAGCCTCGAGAGCGTCGAGATGGCACAGCAGCGCACGTCCGCGCTCTCGTGCGTGAGCACGGCGCGCAGCTTGTTCATCGGCTCCTTCTCCGTCGACACGAGGAAGCTGAGCAGCAGCGGCGGCGGGATCTGCTCCAGCACGGGGATGCACACCTGCAGCACAGGCGTGTTCTGAGAGCCCGCGAGCTCCATCACGCACGCGTCCAGCACGAAGGCCCACGTGTCGCTCCTCATGGCCGTCGGCGCCTTGGCCGCGATGCGGTAGCCGAGCACCTTCATGAACGTGCTGGCCTCGGTCTTGAGGCATTCCTACTCGGCCCAGCCAGTCAGCTGTCTCGTCAGCCGTCGGCCTGTGGTCATCCGTCGCCTCTCCAGTCTCACGCACCTCGAGCGTCTCGCGCAGGTCTCGCAGCGCGATGGCGCTCCGCTTGGTCGCCACGACCTGCAGCACGCGCTGCGCCTTGGCTAGCGCCTTCTTGGCGCTCGCCGAGTTGTCCAGGCCGCCGTCCTGCATCATCTTGCGCTCGCACTAGCGGTTCGCCACCGCCTCTGGAATGTGGAGCCGCTCGGCCCGCTGCCGGCGGATCGCGGCACGCCCTTTGGAGCTCAAGAGACCTTCGCGTAACCATTGGACGCATGCAGATCCGCGTCCAAGCGTCTCGCACATGCGGATCCGAGCGGGCGATGAGCCACAGACTGAGCACGGTGCATGGGACACCGTCCCCGCCACGGACAAGGAGGTCGTGAACGTGCAGTTATATTCATGCCGCAGCCCCGCGCCTGGGCGGGGTGGGGCCGCGCCGGGGGCGGGCCGGCTGCGCTTCGGTACTATACTCAGTCGAGTCGCTTGGGGGACGGCGTGACGGCGGGCGACATGTTCTGCGCGAGCGGCAGCTCCTCGTCCGAGTCCTCGTAGTCGTAGTACGTCTTCTCACGCAGCGAGAACGACTCCGAGATGAGTCCCAGCTCGCCGGCGCGCACCTTCTCTCTCCGCCAGAGCACGTAGCACGTGCCCATGGCCATCGCGTACAGCACGGCTGCTCGTAGGGGGACACGACAGCGCATAAACGTCGAAGGAGGCGGGCGTTAGCGGCCAGACTCGGGCAGGAAGAGGGCGGAGGACACACGCACCGGCCTCGAAGCACGCGTTGGCCGTCGAGCTGGGCGACTTGGCGTTGCGCACAAACTTGGGCTGGAGCTTCAGCAGCGCGCCGATGATCGTCTACGCGTCACATGTGCGCTCGGCAGTCAGCTAAGTGCGTCGCGTGGGTGCGTTCACGAGAGTCACACGCATGGCCGACGTACGAGGAAGACGAAGCCCGCGAAGCTGAAGATCACGCCGAACAGGTACCCTGGACGCACACACACAGCCACGGAGCGCGTCAGCAGGCGCAGGAGCGGGTCCGGGGCGCGCTGGCGGCCCCAGGGCGGCCACGGGGGCCCGCATATCGACGCCACGCACACGAACTCTTGCCCATCGGACCCTCCAATTGCTGCCAATTCTGCTCTGCTTCTCTTCCCACCCAGAGCGGCCCATGGGGGGCGATAGCGGCGTTTGATTGGTCGAAACGAGTAGGAGCGAGACTTTTCAGCCAATCCAAGCGCGCCACCATCCAGCGCGGGGCTTGGTGTGATTGCGCGACACCATCGCGCAACCTTAGCACTGAAATGGCTTCAAGCAACTTTTGTGGCCCTCGAACCCAACGCGAGCAGATCACCTTGAAGATGTCGTCGCCACGGCAAGCCCGACGTTCTCAAAGTGCAGGCCGCCAGCCTTCCGCCGGCCGTGCGGGGGAAGAGGAGGACGCGCAGACGCACCCCGAGGCGGCAGCTGGCAGCAGCCTGCGCGCGCGCTCCCCCCCCAGTCAACAAGCCGGCGGATGCGCGTCGCCATTGCCCTGGAACGAGCGAGCGGACGCGCCTCTTGCCCTGCGTGTACCCGCTCGTGCGTCCAACGCCAGTCGTCGCCGCGCGTAAAGTGTCTGCGAAGAACGCGAGGAGCGTCGCGTCAACGCTGTGTGCGTGACGGTTGCCCCGTCAACTTCGGGGATGGGCTTCCCCCAGTCGTGTCCGCTTGTCCAGCTCCAGGAGTGATTCGAACACTGGCGGAGGGTGTCGAGGCGAGCTGATGGCTCGGTCTCCTCATAATCGGCCGTTGGACTGGCGGACTCGGCCACCTCCCTCCGCTCTGCAGTTCAAATCGAAGGTAGCCTTACGCCTGCCGGTCGAGGCAACCACCGAGTCCGGTGCAGCGCACGCCATCTCCCTCTCTCCTACTCTCCTGTTCAAGGCGCTGCCATCTGCTGCGACGCGCGCGTCGGAACCGCTTCATGAGACCTTCGAACGCGATCCAAGATTGGCGCCGCACAGCTGTCCACCCGCTGCGAAAGGGGACGAACATGACGCCGGCGCGCTCACCTCCCGACTCCGAGCGGTAGTGCGGACACCAGCCGCGTCCTCGTCGGGCGACCCCAGACCCCGCGAGTCCATTCGAGCCGCGCATCGGCAACTTGAAGTCGCCCCCGGGCGTTAACCAAGCATAGCAAAGACTTTCTCAGCGTGGCAAGGTGCAGTGCGTCCTCGGCCGCTGTCGTGGCCGCGTCCGCCTCTGCGCGCGCGATCCGAAGTCCCGAGAGCTCATTCTCCAATCCGCCGCGACCTGCTCAAGACACCGACCCATCCAAGCCACTCGACCACATGCGCGCGACCGCCTCGAGCTTCCTGCCCACGGCCGCGCCTGGCTCGCGCAAGCTGCGCGTGCTGTGCGTGCACGGCTTTCGCACCAACGCGGCGATCATGAAGGACCAGATGGTCGGGCTCCGGCACGCCATGGGGACCAACGTCGAGTATGTCTACCTCAACGCCCCGTTCACCGCACGCGGCAAGCCGCACAAGGTCGTGGAGGACCTGTACGCGCGGACCGCACCATTCTACGAGTGGTGGCAAGGCCGGTACCTGGGTACCAACGCCGTCGCGGACGGGATCGAAGACATCGTGTCCAGTAAGACCGACACGTGGAACCTGGTCTTCGAGGACCTCGACGAGTCCCTGCTTTACATGGAGGCCCAGCTGTGCCGGCTCGGGCCCTTCGACGTCGCAGTGGGCTTCTCGCAGGGAGCGACCATGCTCACCATCTTCTCCATGTGGGCGATGCAGAAGCGGCGGACACGCTGGTGGGCACTCACCGTGTGCTTCTCCGGCGTCCGCGTGCACGGCATCAACTGCCGCGAGCTGTTCGAAGACGCCAGCGGCCGCGCCAAGCTCGTGCCGATCCCGTCCATTCACGTCGCTGGTACGACCGACTCGATCTACTACGAGAGCCTCGAGCTCACCAACATGTACGAGGCGCACCCCAAGGGCAGCGTGCTCGCGCGGACGCTCATGGAACACGACGGGGCCCACCGGTTCCCGCAGCCGCGCAAGTTCGCACCTCTGTACGCGCGGCTGGCGCAGCTCGTGCACCAGTTCTTTCAGTTCTCCAGCTCGTCACTGTCGCAGACCAGGGCTCGGCTGTGATCCTCGGGAGCCTTCGCCGCTGCCCTTCTTTGTATCGCGTGGCTTGCTGCCCACATCCGTCGACGCTGGCGGGTGCCTCTCCTCCAAAGTCTCTGTTGGGTAGTTAGTCTAGTTGAGGTTCGTCCGACACGTCTCCGTCGTTCAGCGTAAGTAGGTCCATTCCGTTTCCAAGCAACATCGACACCTGCAATTGATGCTCTGAGCACTCGTTATCAGATTGGCTTCAGTCACCAAGTCAGGGATGATCTGAAGCCACAGTCAAGTCCAAGTGGAAGTCGCTGCCCTAAAAAGCCGTTAGGCATTAGGCAACTGCTGACGGAAGGAATATGACGAAGACGCGCAAGCGATTCAAGGCGAGGCATGGCGATGCAGCGAGGGCCCCGTGCGGTCAAGGAGAAGGATTCGTCGATAGTACCTTAGGTGCGCCGTCACTTCCAGACAAGAGAGCCTCAGCCACCGCCCCTGGGACGCTCCAGCCCCAACCGTCCGCTCCTGCTCCTGTTGCTGCTGCAGGCGTTCCAACAGGACCGGCAACAGGAGCGAGCGAGCAAGCTGAGATCGCTCGTGGGTTCCAGCCAACCCGTACAGGTCGTGCAAAGTTTGCTGCTGCTTTTGCACCTGTGTCGTCGGTGGATGCTGCTCGTCCATGCACGGACGCAGAAGTGAAGACCCCACAGGCGATGCCATCGACGACAACAGCCGTATTTTCTGTGAGCCTGTGTGGCATCTGAAACCTCAAACATAACGCGAGTGGCCGCAACAGCGCGTAGGCAGAGGAATCTGTTGTGCGTACGATGCAGCAGTCCTGACGACAAAAGCTCATCGTTTATCCGAGTTTTGAGCGAGTTTCTTGCACTGGATCGACTGATTCTCGTGAGCCTACCTCACACTGGTTCCAATCCTCGGGTTTCAGACTCACAGATCCTCAAGCGTGAGCCACGTACGCGCCTGTTCTGCAACACATCCCGGGTGCTCGGAGCTATCTACGTCGGCTCTTTCCAATTCGAAGCAACAAGAGCACAAGAAGCTCGGCAGCCTCGACTTGTCGTGCAACATCGTCCACGTTATCAGAATGGCTACGGTCACTAATTCGATTCATACCTGCGTCACTATATCGAGTTGAGCGCAGCCATGGATGACGTCAAACATGCCGAGGACGCACTCAGTTCAGTTCATCAATCCGTTCCGACGAGTCCAAGCCTCGCTGATCGACTGCTTTGCTCGCCGTCATGGCCGCCAGGAAGCTGCGCGTCCTGTGCATGCACGGGTACCGCACCAACAGCGCCATCATGCAGGACCAGACGCGGGGCCTGCGCCGCGCGCTGGAGCCCCACGCCGAGTTCGTCTTCCTGGACGGCCCGATCGAGGCGCGCGGGCCGTCGGAGGACGTGATCGAGAAGCGCTACGAGAGCCACAAGCCGTTCTACGAGTGGGGCATGTTCAAGGAGCTGCCGCGCAAGCCCGTGGACGGCAAGGACGGCGTGTTCGACGACCGGGGCTGGTTCCATGACTACACCGACTTCGACCGCATGGTCGAGTACATGGACGAGCAGCTGCCGCGGCTCGGACCCATCGACGCCGTGCTCGGCTTCTCGCAAGGCGCGCAGACGGCCGCGGCGCTGACCATGTGGTACCTGCGCAAGCACAACGTGCAGTGGTGGAAGTGCTGCGTGCTGGTCTGCGCGCCACGCGTGCGCGGCGTGGCGCTGCGTCATCTCTTCGAGCACCCGGACGGGTCCCCACGGCGCGTACCGCTGCCGTCCGTGCACATCCTGGGCAAGCAGGACGAGCTGTACCAGGCTTGCCGCGAGATGGTCGACATGTTCGAGGACGAGCCCGAGGGTGCGCCGGCCAAGAAGTTCGTGTACGAGCACGAAACGGGTCACCGGTTCCCGTCGGGCGAGCGCCACGACGAGCTGTACGACGAGGTGGCGCGCCTGGTGCGTCTGCACTGCGGCCACGAGGACGAAGCGTAGCGGAGAGCACTGCATGAACTAGAACGCAGCGCGCTGCGAATACAATACGGCATGGTCACCGTGCGTGATTCTTACCTCCTGACGTGGATGAGGAGGATGCGCGCTTGAAGAACGCCTCGACGCCACTTCACTCGCGAAGAAGCCAAGCCGAGCCGAGCCGCATGAGCGCCAAGCGCTTGCGCGTGCTGTGTCTGCACGGCTACCGGACCAACAGCCAGGTTATGCGCGACCAGACGCGCGCGCTGCGCTCGGCGCTGGGTCCGCAGACCGAGTTCGTGTTCCTGGATGCGCCGTTCGAGGCCCGCGGGCTCGCCGACGAGGTCGTCGAGAGCCGATATGCGTCGCACCGGCCGTTCTACGAGTGGGGCGACATCGAGCGGCTCGAGCGAGAGCAAGCCAATGGCTGGCACCACCGCTACACGGGCTTCGACACGACGGTTGCGTTCATGGACGAGCAGCTGCGCGCGCATGGCGCGTTCGACGTCGCGCTCGGCTTCTCGCAGGGAGGGCAGATGATCACGGCGCTGACCATGTACTACCTAGCGCACCGCGGCGAGGCGTACTGGAAGTGCTGCGTGATTTGCTGCGGCACGCGCGTGCGTGACGCCGGGCTGCGGCCGCTCTTCGAGGACGCGGACGGGACTCCGCGACGCGTGCCGCTGCCATCCGTCCACGTGCTGGGCACGCGCGACCGCTTCTACGGGACGTGCCGCGAGCACACGGAGCTGTACGGCGAGCCCAAGGCCGTGTTCGAGCACGACGGCGGTCACCGCTTCCCGTCCGCCGACCGCCACGGCGACATGTACTCAGCGATGGCCACGCTGATCCGCGGTCACTGCGAGGATTGAGCGCGAGAGCTCGAGGGTTCGCTGAGAGCATCCAGAGGGTGCGACAAGCGGCAGGTGGCGAGCGAGGCGTATGCAATGGCTAGCAGCTCAGCAGCACATGGTGGCCACCGCTCCCCCGTCCATTTGTCCATTTGGTATAGCAGTCGGCTCGCTCGCGATACAAATAGCAAGAGCGCCTTCAACCAGAACGCGTTGCAGGCCACGAATCCCCGCTGTCTCACCGTGTTTTGCGAAAGGAATGGTCACAACGCAACACAATTGGCTGTAAAGCGGTATTATTCACCAATCAAAACGGTTCGCAGCTCCCCACGTGAAATGTTTGACGTCATCGCTCGGCATGCACATGCACCACGCGAGACGCTGGCGATGGCGCCGCGACGTCGCTCGTCGCACTCGTGAATCCTCCGCCTCTGCCGTCTGTCCGAGGCGCTTGAGCTTGCCTTGCTGCAGTCCTCAGCCCAGACGCCGACGCCGACCACCGCCGCCAACATGAGCGCCGAGCCGTCCGCGGTGGTGCCGCCGCGCCGGCTGCGCGTGCTGTGTCTGCACGGCTTCCGCACGAACGACACGGTCATGGACGCGCAGATCCGCGGCGTGCGTCAGGCGCTGGGCAACAACGCCGAGTTCGTCTTTTTGAACGGACCGTTCGAGGGTCGCGGGCCGACGGACGAGGTCATCACACGCATGTTCGGCGGCTCGGCGCCATTCTACGAGTGGTGGTGCGCGCGCTACCTGGACGTGGACGAGAAAGCGGACCTGGCCGCGTCCGAGTACCCGCCAGACCCGTCCATCTGGAACCAGCACTTCGAGGACATCGACCCGGCGCTCGAGTACGTGGACGAGCAGCTGCAGCAGCTCGGCGAGTTCGACGTGGCGCTCGGCTTCTCGCAGGGAGCCGCCATGCTCACGCTGCTGACCATGTGGTACCACATGAAGCTCAACAAGCGCTGGTGGAAGCTCGTCATCTGCGTCTGCGGCGTGCGGATACAGGGCATCAACATGCGCGATATCTTCGAGACGCGCGAGGGCGTGCCCATTCCCATCCCCTTCCCGTCCATCCACATCGTCGGCCAGAAGGACTCGCTGTACGCCAAGTCGCTCATGCTGCGCGACATGTACGTCGACGTCGACGCGCCGTCGGGCTTCCGCCGCGTGCTCATCGAGCACAGCAGCGGCCACAAGTTCCCGTCGCCCGCGCGCAACCAGAAGCTGTACGAGCACCTCGGCCAGCTCGTGCTGCAGTACTTTGCGAGCGAGAGCCACAAGCACGGCGTCCCGCGGCTCTGACTTCCCTGTCTTCCCGCTGTAAATACAATCGCATGCCCTTGTCAACGCTGCATTACGTCGGACGACCTCGGAGCTGCATACCAATTCGCATGATAACACCATGAACTTCCTTCCAGCCTCCCTCCGCAACCAGAACGCGTTGAAGCGCAGCGATTGTACCGTGGCAGTCAAAATTCATGGCACAGCGACTATTATATCCCGCGTACGTCACTTGCTGAGCCTCACAAGTGCTTCCGAGTCGGATCGATCAGTTGATCATGGAGATGACGCCGCCACCGCCGCCGCTTCGCGTGCTGTGTCTGCACGGCTTCCGGACGAACGCGCGCGTGATGGAGGGCCAGCTGCGCGGGCTGCGCGGCGTGTTACCCGCGGACACGCAGTTCGTCTTCCTGGACGCGCCGTTCGAGGCGCAGGGACCGACGGACCCCTCCATCCAGGCGCGCTTCGGCGGCCCGTTCCACGAGTGGTGGCGTATCCAGGACGTGCAGGGCGTCGACATGGACATGAACGATGCCGAGTCATCCGTGCGCGCGTACGAGAATGCCGACATCTCAAGCCACTGGTACATGCGCTACGGCGGGCTGGAGCAGTCGATCGCGCTCGTGGACGCGCACCTGCGCGCGCACGGGCCGTACGACGTCGTCGTCGGCTTCTCGCAGGGCACCGTACTGCTCACGATCCTCACCATGTGGTACCTGCGGCGAGACGGCCGGCGCTGGTGGAAGATGGCCGTCTGCACGTGCGGCGTGCGAGTGAGCGCCGTCAACATCCGCGAGCTGTTCTTGGACGCGGACGGCAGCGAGTTGATCGTGCCGCTGCCGTCCGTCCACATCCTCGGGCGGCAGGACCCGCTGTACTCGCACTCGCTCGAGCTGGTTGACATGTACGAGAGCAGCGCGGACGTCAAGCGGCTCGTGCTGGAGCACGACGAAGGCCACAAGTTCCCGTCCGGGAAGTCCAGCCACGGCTTCTACGAGGACCTGGCCGCCGTGATCCACGAGCAGTGCCGAGGTGTCGGTGCCGTGTCCGTCTTGGAGACGGACGGCTATCGGCAGTCGAAGCTCTGAGGCAGCGATGACTATCATGTCGAAACTCGAAATGCAATGTTTCACAATGATTCACAATCGAAAATGTTTCGACCCAATTGTGGCACATTATAATGCAAATTGTCATATTTCAATCCATTTTCGGCAAATCACATTGCAGAAAATCGCATTTGAAGCATTCTGTTTGAATTTGAAGTGGATTCGATGACGTCGACGTCAAACGCCCAAATTCAAGTTGGGTCGATTCAACTGCTCCCGGCTTGATCGGCGCCGCCACGCTGCAGTCGCCATGGCCCCGCGCAAGCTGCGCGTGCTGTGCCTGCACGGCTTCCGCACGAACGTGCAGGTGATGCAGGACCAGACGCGCGGGCTGCGCCAGGCGCTGGGCGATGACGCGGCCGAGTTCGTGTTCCTGAACGGCCCGTTCGAGGCGGACGGCCCGAGCGACAGCGACATTGAGCGGCGCTACGCCGACAGCAAGCCCTTCTACGAGTGGTGGCGAGTGGCGTTCCACGACGGGCGGGACTTTGACTCGAGCGTTAACGACGCCGAGTCCACGGCCAAGCTGCGGCGCGAAGCCGACCCAGACGTGGACCACGACTGGTCGCTGCTCTATGAGGGGCTCGACCAGACGCTCGAGTACATTGACGAGCAGCTGCGCGCGCACGGCCCCTTCGACGTCGTCGTGGGCTTCTCGCAAGGTGCCATCCTGCTCTCGGTGCTGACCATGTGGTACCTGCAGCACCAGAACGTGACGTGGTGGAAGCTCGCGGTCTGCGTGTGCGGCGTGCCGGTGACGGGTATCAACGTCCGCGCGCTGTTCGTGGACGAGCAGGGTCGCGAGATGCTCGTGCCGCTGCCGTCGATCCACCTCATCGGTCAGAAGGACCCGCTGTTCATCGAGTCGCACGCGCTGGCGGGCATGTGGGCCGACCACGCCGAGGGTGCCGCGTTCCCCAAGGTGGTGCTGGAGCACGACAGCGGACACAAGTTCCCGTCCTACAACGAACGCAACCACGCGCTGTACGCCGAGCTGGTGCGCCTCATCAACCTGCAGTGCCGGCGCGGGGAAGCCGACGTGCCCCCCGCCAGGCTCTGAGCCGTCGGCCGGAGGCTCTGCGTAGCCGCACCGTGCTCACGAGAGCACGAGTGCGGCGCGAGCATCATGTAATAGCTCTTTGGCATGTCGACCGCCTGTATTGATCGGGCCTATAACACCTACCTTCGACGCTGTCGGGGTCGCGGTTGAACCGGACGCCAGATGAAGGGCAGCTCGACACGTCGCTCGTTCCGAGCGCTTGATCGAAGGTCGATCGTCGAACACGTCTTGTACTTGTTCTCGCGGCGCCCGGCGATCAGCACCAGCCTCGTTCTCCGTCAGCGTGAGGGACTTGGACTGGCCGGCCGGCTGGTCAGCGACAGCACGTCCCGCACGATGTGATGTCGCTCTCTGGCCGTCTCGAACAGGGAACGCAGCGATGATGCGCGCGTAGGCTGCGTCGGGTCGACTGGCCCGA